>ML778325.1:2068859-2081328 GCA_009831015.1 Picea engelmannii | reverse complement strand
CATATTGATAAAGAAAATAGAACAAAGCTTGAGGCAAAATCCAAGAAATGTACCTTTATTGGATATGGTGTTAATGATTTTGGTTATCGCTTATGGGATTATGAAAATAAAAAAATCATTAGGAGTAGAGATGTCATATTAAATGAGAAGGTCATGTACAAAGATCAGTTGCAGGGAAAGAAATAGGAAACAAAAAAACAAGAATACACAGTGCTTGATGAGATCACTGAAAAGGAAATTCCAAAGGAACCTGAAAAATCAAAATGTACAACAGCAGGAGCAGCAGGTACCTCAAACACCTACAAGTGTTGTTAGAAGATCTACCAGGTTAAGTATACCCCCTGAACGATACTCTCCTTCATTATATTATTTATTGTTGACTGATTCTGGTGAACCAGAGTGTTATGAAGAGGCAATGCAGGTAGACACCCAAAAGAAGTGGGATCAAGGCATGAAAGAGGAAATGGATTCCTTGAAAAATAACCAGACTTGGGACTTGGTTCAGTTGCCTGTGGGAAAAAGAGCATTGCAGAATAAATGGGTTTACAAGTTGAAGGAAGAAGATGGAGGAGAAAATCCCAAGGGTTGGTAGAGATTATCGCTGTGGTCTTTTGTGTTTACTATTGGTTGTTATGGATTGGTGTAGAATTGATTACTGGCTCGCCCCTTTGATTGTATGACAATGGTGTTGGTTTTGGCATCTAGTCACTGCAATTTTTATTATTCGACGGATAATATCAGCATGGTTAATTGGAATGAGTTATTAGATCAAATACATAGTAGATTCCCTTGTGTTTATTAAATTGATAACCCAACATTGTTTTTAATTGATCAATGCACAATGATGCTTCACGCTTGATACACTGGTATGAGTGTCATTCCTATAAGCATGAGTCAATGATTACTATAATTGTGTGTTTTTAATGGTCAAATGATTATTGAAATCAAGGTGCTTATAGAATTTTCATCCTCTGTATACGTCATGGTTATTTTATTGCATCATCAAGAATGGGCACAAGTTTTTACATAGTATGATTTGTTACAATTTGATTGATTTGAGCAATTATGTTTCTATCTCCTTGTAGCAGATTAATAACTTGATATGATAGGTTGATTGTTTGTTTAAATTTTCCAAATGGGAATGTTGTATCGTGGTGTTTATGGTATGGCTTCCCACTGTGTATGCTATGGATATCTTTTGGGTTGCGCTCTCAGAGATAGACACAGAGTTTTAAACATGGCTTTATTGCAATTCAATTATTTGTATTATGAAGTCAAGTATGTTATTGTTGCCTTGTTGTGTTCGATGGATAGCCCAACATTTTAAATGTTTAGAGTCCAAGAAATACTGGACTTGTATAGTCACATAAATGAAATTGCATTTTTTCGAATGGTTGTATTTTTTCGGCATAGTGTGAGTTGAAATGGTGATTGGTTATCTTGGTGTTTAAATGACAAGCCATAATCGTTGCAAGATGAATATGGATCATTGGTTGACTATACATAGGGTATGTTAAACGAATGTCATTCATTCTAAAATAGTGGTAGGAATGAGTGCTGTGAAATTATTACCACATTGCATTTTAATTATTAAACAAATGTAAAGACAGAATTGAGGATGATTTTTATGCCTGCATTTGATGAGAAAAGTGAAAATAATCTATTGTGTATGTATTTGGAAATTGCTTATGGATAAATGGGAGAAAACAGAGCTCACCTACATATTGTTGGATGCATACTATTTTGATTGTTGACACTATGTAAATATTTGGTTATGAATAGTGAACTAGTTAATACAGAGTAGTTTTTATTGGATCACAATGGTCATCTGGTTGGTGTATTTTCTTTTTCAGAATGGTTATACGGATTACTTAATTAATTTTATGAGCAATGTATGTTCTCATTCCCAACCATTATTTCTCTTTTCTCTAATTACAAACCCATCGCCTTCCCACATTCATTTTTCACCCCTTGTTCTGAAGTTGATTACAGTCAAGAAAAATTATGTGTTGAAGTAGTTGACAGTAGTAGTGTCTTGGTTGAATTACAATGATGTTTTCTTTGGTTTGCAATTGATTGTTGTTGTCTTTGATAAGTAACCGTATTCCCCCCCCTCATCATATCATGTTTCTCTTAATACAAACCCCTCACATATCCCAAGACCCTTTATTTACCCCCTACTCATTGATAAATAGTTAAACAAATTATGTGGACTGGATTGCATGAGTCTGATACATTGTTGATCCAAATCTATTTCATGTTTTTAAGAGTTGTCATGTATGTTTATTTAAAATACTATTTGCTAATAAATCATACATGCATGAATGAGTTTTTTCAACCAAGGTAGCCATGGCTGAGGGAAATGAGGGAGAGGTAACTAGAACAGAGGCCCAATAAGGCCAAGGTTCTCCATACATTTTGATTCTGACTCACAAGATCTTGGCTAGTTTTTTCAAGACAAATTTTTCAATTGGATTGGGCAAGGAGTGGTCCAACCTAGGCCTGAAAGGCCTCCCTTCCAATTTCTGCAAGCCCCTGCTATCCCTGTGCCTCCTCATGTCTCATTTCAACCTGAGGTTCTTGAAAATGATGGATGTCAAGAGATTGTCCACCCTTTAGTCTCCCAACATCATGGTTGGCCTAATTTATCCCTACCCACTCCTTCTCCTATTAACCCCATTGCCCAAGTTGCCCCCTACTCACCATTGCAATCCTCTCATGTTAGCAAAATGTTAAAAACTGAGGCCCACCATGCCCTTGAAAATAAAAAACCATTGCTTCCCCTTCCTCACCCTCCAATGGCTTTGACAAATCCATGTCTTCCCGAATGCATTTGAGGGACGATTGTTCCCACGTGATTAGGGAGATTAGGCCTAAAGGCTCAGCACATCCAAAGGAAAATTCATGAAAATCGAAAGGTGACATCAAAAATCATGGAAAGATTTCATCCCATAGTGGGAAATATGGCTTTTGAGTTTTATTTTATCTATTGTTGATGACAGTTGACTTCAAAAGTTTTTGGACAACACATTTTATTTTGGGATATATGAGTAATATGTTTTTTGAAAATAATTTCAAATATCAAGAGCTAAATTGTCAAATGTTGATATGATGATGGGAGTCACAAGGAGATGTGTTTTTCTTAACTACCTAGTTATGTTATGATTGTTAAGAGATAAAGGGAGTCACAAGGGGTCCCACCTACTATTAATTATTTATTATAACCCTTATTATGATTATTACTTTTCCCCCTAACTAAAATTTGGTTAAGTCTTTTAATTAACTTAACTAATGAGTTGATTCAACTAATTCAACCAACTCTAATTTGTTTAAAGGCAAAACGAAAGGGAGGAACATGAGGAGAAACATACTAAGGTTTTCTCTTTGATTTTATGCTGAGATAGCTCAGTTTTCATTCATTCATTAATTTATCACAAGCCTAATTATTTTTATGATATCAGGGTCTTATTGTAGACAACAAGATTCGGGGTTGAATTACATCATTTAGACACTTGTTTTTCACAGGTGTTGATCTATATTTGATAGTCTGTGTAGACTTGTCTATTTTTGAATTAGTTTTCATGATTGACAAAGTCTATTGTGCAGAGTCAGGTGGGAAGCAATCTGTGGCAAGCTGATCCATATTTTAGAGTTTAGTTTTTTGATTTTCTATCGGAGGTCTTTTTGTATGTTCCATCGAGGATGTCTAAGTTTGGCTTTGGTTCTAAATTTTTGCATGAAATTTTGTAAAAGAATGACTCTTTGGTGAATTGGAATGAAATAAAGGATTTCTTTATGTCTCATCTATCTTGATTATCATCTTGGTGTCTTTACTTTTGTCTTTACATTTATGTCAGCAACTGTTATATTCAGAAAATGGCATAAAAAGTAATTTTCCAGCAAGTTTTTTATTGATAAAAGACTACCGTAAGAACTCGTAATTAATACTTGTGAGTTAGGATGTTATTTTTGTTGTCTATTAACATAGGGTGATATTCCCATATATTTTTATTTAGCTAAGCATAATATGAAAATGCTTGAGTAAGATAATTTCATATATTTTCCTCAACATTTATTTGGCGACCATACTGGGGAGATATTTGATATCTCTCTGGTTAATTTTTATACTCGATTTTCATCGATACATATTTATTTTTATGATATTGATTCTTTGATTGTTTTATTTCTTAATGATTGTTTCTGATGCAAGGCAGCCCAATATTGAGCCCGATATTCAAGATCAAACCAACATTGCTTTGAATCTGTTTAATACCATCTTAGACACTTCCAATACCTGTACTGAGCTTAACCATTCTTGGGTAGAAATTGAACGAGATATTAGTGCTCAAGAACAATTGGAAGCTAGATGTAGACAACCTAGAAATCATAAGTAACCCTTTTGTTTCTTCAAGTTTTGGCCTTTCTTTCATGTCCTTAGATTCTCGTGCTTCTAGAAGAAAAAGAGGCTTGTCACCTGAAATCAATCCTATTTATTAAATAGGAAGAAGAAACATTGTGTTGTATTCCCAACAAATTTATCTAAGGAGGACTTTATCTGATTCATCCACTTCATCTTTATTTCCCTCATCTATCATCCACAAGATGAAATCTAGTGGTGGTTCCAGTGGCATTAGAAGTGCTCCATCTTCTCAATATTCATCATCATTAGTGATTGGTAGCTTATATAGCCACCATATCCCTGTCCAATCTACCACCAATCCCACCAAACTCAGTAAAAATTATGGGCTTTTTCAGTTTGAAGAAGATGCCACAACCACACCGTGGCATGTATACTCTCCTCTTAACCTAGCATGTGCTACTCATCCACTTCCTAAATTTAAAGAGCATCTTCCTAAGTTTTTAGGAAATAACACTGTCACTACAAATGAAAACTTGGTGGCATTTCTAATGCTTGTCATAACATAGGGTCTAATGACAATGATAATTGCATGCGTTTATTCATAAATTCCTTGAAGGAAAGGTTGTGACTGACTTCTTTGACCTTCCTCCTAAGATTTTGTCTAAATGGGAGGAGTTAATATATTGGTTCCGATCCACTTGTGGGCAATCTAAAAGACTAACCGAGAAGTTAAGGGAGTATAATAATGTTACCTATAAGCAGGGAAGATTTTAGAGGCTAAATTTCGCTCATGGGATAATTTTCCATGGTTTTTCCCAAAAAAAGATTCGTTATTCTAAAAATGATTCGCCCAAATTCTATAGGATAAAATTGTTTTACCTTAAAAATCGCCAAACTTGTATACAAACTATATAGAATCCTTAGAAATTTGAATATTTTTACAAAAATATCGCCAAACATTTATAGTTGGTATATGAAGGATTTCTAAGATTCGCCAAGGTTTCTACATTTTAAAATAAATTTCCATCCTTAAAATCATCCCTACCTGTTATCACTCCAGGAAACTCTCCTAGGCTATAAGTCGGAGATGCCTGGTAACTAACTCTTTTTGGAAATATTTTCTTAATATTTGATGTGGTTTTGTGGATCAAAATGAATATCTAAGGGCTTGAATGTGTTTTAAAGACTGTCTAGGAATACAAAATCTCACAAGGCCTTCTAGCTATGCAGTCAGACAAGGTTTGATAAAATGGGTAAGAAAACAGCTATTAATCCAGATTATACTTCATACCAACAAGCACAATGGGCTTAATAACCAAAGAAATATCTTATGATCATCAACTTAATCAATCAACATATGAGATGACAGTCATATACAGATTAAATGAGCATTAGCAAAGAACATTCACTCACAAGATATCAAAGACAAGAAAGAGAAATCTGACAACACAACTGAGGGAAGCTTGAAATATTTCATATAATAAGAATAAGTCTTTGTTACAGTGGCAACATGATAGCACTCAAAATTGAACCCTTGTTTGATATAAAAAATGGGCATTTATAGCCCTTACAAACAGTTATACAGATCCTAAAAACATGGATCTGTATTTAATAAAAACAGTTATATTCTATTTAAACAACTTTGAAATTAAAGTCTTCATCAATTAAACTGAGTAGTCAAACTGTCTTTAGTCTCCAAAATCGCCATTTGCCTCCTCTAGCTTTCAGCATCTGCAATGTGGTGAAGCAGCAGGACACCTGTATGTGACTGTTCAATTTTCCAATATTTATGGCCGAGTTTTTAGGAAATGGTTTTGAATGTGTAACCAAAAATCCCTCGAATACCTGAGATTGAACTTCTTGCATGTGATTTAATAGTCCACTGATAAGTTGGCATATCTTCAAAACCTATTTGAAATAAACTGTTGCATTTTTGGTCTCAAAAATTGCTTGCCCAGCTTTCAACAGCGCAACCGTTTTGTTTTTTCACGAGTTAGCTGTTGAAAGTTGTCGCTTTCCACAACTAACAGGTAATGAAATAGTCACCTGGCGCTGTTGAAAGTCCTGATAGTGCACAAAAAGAGTTTTCACCTTCGAAATTGATTTCAAACCAAAATCAGTGGGCATCCGACTTCTCACCTTTCATATTGATGGCAACTTGAGCAAGAACCTTCAGGTCTGGATGAGGTTTTTTCTTCAATTTTTGTTTTAACCTCCTAATCTACCTTTTGAGGCATTTGGAAAGCCACCACAAGCTATTGTAGTCTTTGGTGAGATTTTTCTTACTCTTTTTCTCTTTAACACTCTCCTTGGCCAATCTTTCAAACGCTGCATTTGTCTTGGCAAAGTTATCAGATAATTTTTTGTACCTATCCTTAATCACCCGCTCCAAGACTTCTTGCTGGGAAATTACTTCCTTCAGATGTTTGATCCTTTGAGACTTATTTGACCTAGGGTTTTTTTATGATTCTCCCTGCTCTATCTGACTGAAAGTTTCATAGTTCTGTGCACATTCAACTGATTTCTCAGAACTCTTAATGGCAGGGCATTGAATTTGTTGCTCAGATTCAGAATGCAAGTTAAGTATATTCTTTCCTGCACTCTTCTCTGTTGGATGCCATGTATTTTGCTGTGTAGTCTGCTTTGTTGCCTGCTCAAAATTTAATTTTCTCTTTGACATGTGAGGCTTCAGTCCAGATAATCTGTCTTCTGAAGGTCCTGGTAAAGCCCTTCTTCTTCTTGAGCTGCTCTGAGGGGATGATTGTTTCTTCGCACTAGCCATCTGTTCATTTGCAGTCTGATTCTGGGTTTCAAAATCTTCCCAGAATAGAAAGTGCTCCCAGCTCCTCCCCTGTTGTTTCAATTCTTGCAGAAGAATCAATTTAATGATGCCTAGGTGACATAGAGTAGTTTTCACTCTCAAAGGTTGAGCTCTAATTCTCTTGCATACCTTAGTCAAACTGTGATATAAGAAATAAGGAAAATCGATGGGGGTCTTGCCTGTGAAGTGATCCATGAGTTTAAAGTGGTACATCATCAATTTATCATATCTTCCTTCTGAGGTAATGTATAATTGAATGCCTTTGAATAATTCTTGCCACTCTTCATCTAGATATGAAATGAGCATACCTTTTCTCCACGCTTTGTGCTTGTACCCCTCTTTCAAATAGACCCTGAAATCCAGATTCTTAGGAGTGGTGGTTTTAAACCATTTTTGACCAGTTCTTGGCAATCCTGTAGCTGTGGCAATGACAGCCTCATCCACTTTGATTTCTACAGAGCCGACGCGAGATTTGTTGCAATCAAAAGTCTTGGCAAAGGCTTCAGTCGTTGCCTGGTGGCACCCAATTTGTAACCTTTCTGCAAATTCCATACACCCTGCATTTGAAAAATGCCTCTGGACCTCGAGATGTGATTGCAAAAAGGATAAGTTATCCAATTCTCGCTTGAGTAAAGAGCCACTGCATTTTCTCACCATTCTGCAGCTCAAAAACTTGACAAATGTAATCCCTGTAACTGCCTAGTCGAGCTGAGGTTCTGCGCTGTTGAAAGCAGTTCGGGCTTCGGCTCTGTTTTGAATCAAATGAAAACTTCAACAGTGTTTTGGAAACAATATGTGATATGAAACCTCTGTTTTATTTGATGGTGTCAGGCCGGCGGTACCTCCTCTGTACCTGCGTCACCGAACACAAACTTGCCATTCCAGATGTGATGAGCGTTGAGCGTGGGTTCTGGAACGAATTCAAATTACAGTCATATCCTGAAATGGATGATTGAGTTTCTATGATTTCCCACTCCTGTCAGCGCATGCCTTGGATTTACTCTGACGTGGGGTGATCACATCATCATTACTTTCATACGTGGATATCACGCACGTGATTCCCCCATTATGCAGCAACGGCCCGTGGAAAACGCCTCTGCCAAATGCTCGCTTGCCACTTTCACTAGCGCGCGACCCTTTTGAAAACCCCTGTTAGCTGCGGAAAGTATGCACTTTCCACAGCACACCACTTTTTAGAAGACACTCCTTAGCTGTGGAAAGTAATTACTTTCAACAACGCGCCACTTTGTAAACAACCGCTTCGTAGCTGTGGAAAGCATGTACTTTCCACAGCGCGCCACCCACGAACTTTGATTGTTATACCTTTTGAGATTGACCACTTTCAACAGCGCACCCATTAATGAAAAGTGTCCCTTAGCTGTGGAAAGTCGAAACTTTCCTTAGCGCACATCCAACTTTTGAACATAAATTAGCTGTCGAAAATGAATTATGGAAATTTTGTAAAAGAAGACTTCATGGATCACCTTATTTTCTAAAACAGAACCAAAAACCTAAGATTAACAATTGAAGAAACTTCAAAAGATGACTTGAGGTCACAACCTATCACCTAGAATAGAAAATAAATCCACTAGTTTATTAGAGGAGTTAACACTACCTATAAGGATGGTGAAACTATCAAGTCCTTCAACTTGCATTTCACCAAGTTATACAATCAAATCCCCGAACTCATTCGGCCCTAAAACCAAGCCGCTTTCATGCATTACTACAATGTGTTTCCTTCCCCCTACCGTCATAGGCGTGAGGAAAAATCCATTGATAATATTAGTTCCTCTCTGCATACTTTCTCAGAGTATGAAGAATAACTTGAAGAACTAATCTTCCCCATGGAGAATTGGTTAGACAAACATACATGTCCACCCTCTTGCAACTAGTACAATACATGAACAATCATATGCTAGATTATGAGCGGAAGAGAAATGTATCCCCCCTCACCAGTGGAGCCTCATCCTCTTCTGCACCTCCCTTTAGGATTCTGGTTGAAAATAATTTTAAGCCTAAATCTATCTTGTTTCGGAGTTGGTGTAACTTTTGTGAAGAACACCATGAAGAAACCACATGTGAGGTAAAGAAGAGTTTCAAAGATAAGATATTTGGTAAAAGACCAGAATCTTCCATCGTTGTCCTAGATTTTGTAGAGCCAGAAGATGTCATGGTAATCAATACTAGGAACAAAGCCTATGCTCTCGAGGGAAAATTTGATCCTCCCCGCAGTTATTCTAGCCCGAGCTCATCCTCAACCGCTACTATTCTCTTGGTTCCTAAGTTTCTTGAGAGTCAAGGAATTACTCCCCCTCTCCCCTCTTCCAAATACAATATCTTGAATTAGTTGGCCAACATCAAAGTATATGCAACCCTTCTAGACATGGTTATCATCCCTGAACAACAGATGCATCTGAAACAATTCATGGAAGGAAAATCTTTTGTTGTAGCCGATCTCTCTGAAGAGGTAAATGAAGAGGATTATTCTGTAAATAAAATAGCTGTACATAACTTTAGATACACTATAAAAAAATATCCCTTTTTATATTTCTGTAAATATTATGGATAAGATCGCCCATTTCTACCTCATTGATGGTGGTTCGGGCCCAAGTGTGATGTCGAACATTATTATGGAAGAGATAGGCTTTTCTTGTACAAATGAAAATTCCAAAAGCATGCTCTCCTATAATAGTCTACAACAAACAACCATAGGCAAGATTAAGGATGTGACCTTGGTTTTATGCGCTCATCCTGAAATAAGGACAACCCTCAACATTCAGGTAATTGATATTCCTGTAAAAAATTACTCAATTATCTTGGGAAGAGATTGGCAAGCCTTAATAGGTGGGTACCTCTCACTCGATGGGACACATTTATCAGTTCCTCAGAATGGTAAGAACATTATAGTCCTTAGAGAGGGAAGAATTTCACCCTACATAGAGAGTGTTCTGCAATCTAGCGTAAACTATATCAAAGAGGACCTAGGAGTGTATTCCATCTTTATTGAAGAAGATAACATCCCTTTGGAAAGAATCGATTTAAATGATGATATGTGGCATATTCACTTTGATGGTTCATTCTCTAATGAAGGTAATGGCTTTGGCATTATCTTAGTTTTCCTTGTAGGAAAAATTCATAATCTTCCTTACAGGTTAGAGTTTTCTTATACAAACAATGTCACTAAATTCGAAGCTTTATTATTAGACATTGGAAACGCCCTTAATCTTGGTTCTGGTCACCTTTCAATTTTTGGAGATTTTGAGCTTGTTGTGAACTTGATACATAAATTGTGCTCTCCTAGAAGCAAGCTACTGGAATGATACTCCCAAACTGTTTGGACGTTTATCTTGAACCTTCTATCCTTCAACATCACTCATGTTAAGAGGGAGTTGAATTCAATGGATGGTCAGTTAGTTGTCTTTGCAACTTCTCCTAATCAACAACTTTTGCATCACAGGCCTTATTGTTCTTTTCAATCTCTATATCGTCCATATATCCATAACAATGTAGAATCTTGGCAGGCCCTCCCTAACAATAAGAGCATTTGTGCTTTCATTCAGGATGAACCTCTTAAACCCGAGGACATTATATCTATAGAGAACAATACGATTCCTAAGGGTTTGACTCCTCCTAAGAGTTTGTTTTCATCGAGTGATGTAGGGAATAAATAAAAACATAAAGAAGATTATTTACGAATGAAGGTAGGAGAAACCATCTCGTTGAACATTGGGGAACTCGAATCTTCAATGAATAATAACATAAGTACCCAATGTTCTGATAAAGAAGTAATGAAGTTTTCCAAGCTACTTGGTGGATTTCAATAAGTTTCTTCTTGGCCTTATGAGGATATTCGTGGTTTTGATATGGGTCTTATTTAACATACTATGAAACTAGCTAGGTAGAAACAAAGACTTGTTATCTCTGCACTTAATGCAACTGTTCAAAGGGAGTTTGGAATTTTCTTAAAGGCTGGGATCTTTTTGCCAGCCCACTCAGAGTGGGTTCAAAATTGGGTACCTTCTTCAAAGACTATTGATCATATTAGAACCTGCATTCATTTTCACACTTTCAGTCAAGCTATTATGAGAAATGCTTTTCCTCCCCACAATATGAAATTAATTCTGTAGCATGTCGTAGAGTCACAATTAAGCTCCTTACTTGACAGTTTTCTAGGTTGCAATAAAATCAAGGTAAAAGGGGAAAATGTTCACAAAACCACTTTTATCACTAATTACGATACCATGTCTTACAAACTATTGTTTTCTAGCTTACTTGATACAAGTACTGCCTTTAAAATACCTATGCACGCGACTCTCAATGAATTGGTCAGTCTCCATATCTATATTGATGATCTAATTTTGTGCGTAAAGGGGCTAATAATTACATCATAATTCCAAGTGTTGGGTCCTTTCCAAATTTCTTTTGTCTTGGACACTAACTCTTACATTTTAAATGATTTACAAAAGAAATTGTTTTCCTACAGTGCTAACAACCCTTACTTGAAATATTGTGAGGGACCAACATGAAAAGTTCTAATGTTGTCTGGATTTTTTGTATACTAGTAGCCTAGATCTGCTTTCATTTTTTTTGCTTCTTTTTCTTCTTTACAGTAGTTTGACTTCAGATTTTGAGTTAAAACGTTTCTTGTTGTTTTCTTCATTTTTGCCTTTTATTGTTGTTGTTTTAATTTCTGCAGTTTTACTTCTGTCATGATTTTGTTTCCTAACATATTTTAGTTAATTTGGTCAAGATAGGATGTTGGATCAATTCTGCCACAGTGACACTCCTGCAAAGAATTTTTAGTCAATAACAATCAAGCTTACACAGATGTTATGATGTGTCCTCTGAAGGACCCTTGAAATTGTTATATATATTTCACTGTTGTCTCGTAAATAATTGGTTATCTTTCGCTTATTCTTTCCATTTCTTCATCCATTGAGATTTTAAGAGAAAGTCTAAAAAAAAAAAATTATCCTTAAAGGTAAGAGAAGATTCTGGTTGAATGATTATGCATACAGTGGTAAAAACCCCTCATACTTAACACTTTTCATGAATTATTCCCAAATTCCTGGCCATCTTTCCATTAAATCCACTCACTTCCCCCTGCTGCATAATAAACCTAGTTATATATTCTTGACTTGTTGTTCTTTGTTAAGGTCCTAACCCGCACATAGGTAGATCAATGTATTCAGATGTAATAAAGGTCAATATTAATAAGACCTTTCAATAAAATAGAATAAGGCGGATGTAAGAAGACCTAATAGAAGCTTCCGCTTCTAGAAGGATCT
>ML778325.1:2036219-2063738 GCA_009831015.1 Picea engelmannii | reverse complement strand
TAGATCAATGTATTCGGATGTAATAAAGGTCAATATTAATAAGACCTTTCAATAAAATAGAATAAGGCGGATGTAAGAAGACCTAATAGAAGCTTCTGCTTCTAGAAGGATCTTCCTCTAGATGCTTCTCTTTAGTATAAATAAGAGTCGAGGGTATGAGAACCCTAGCTTGGATATTATTCTAATAGAGCGCTGCTCGATTGGAGGTTGCCCCCTCGAAGAGGCCTGTGAACATTGCTATCTGAATCAAGTGTTATTTTTGTTCAAGTGTTATTTCTGTTGCTATTTCGTATATCATTTATGTGTATTGTGAAGATTATGCTGGATATTTTACTGTTATTCTGTTATTTCTAGCATTTCGTTTCTGTTCTGCATATTTTATATATCTGGTATCTTGCATTCTTTCTCTGGGAAACCATGAGTTCTGAGTTCTAAATATGTTGAAAACAAGTTTTCCTATGGAGTCACCAGTTTGTTGATGACTAAAAATCACAACGAAGTTTTTCTGCAAAGTGTTGCTAAAGCCTATTATTATAAAAGATAAATAATACTAGTAGGTCAGACCCCCTTGTAGATTGGAGATCGGGTCTGGTGCTTATTTGATGTTTTGCTATTGTTCGACACTTCTTACATGGTGATATAATCTTGGTTTATTAGCGATTGAGAAGGCATGTTCTGTGTTTTTCTTATTCTCTAGCCTCAAGTTTTATTTAACAATGGCCTATGTTATCCTTGTTATCACTGCTATCTATCATTGGGATCTATTAGTAGGAGAAATGCATAATAAACATGCTAGCAAAAACATATACAAGTAATTGGAAAGAAATGAAAGCGATGCAACAAATGAAAATGGAAGAATTTAAACTATGTTATATTCTACTCTACATGCATTGAATTTTAATGGTCATTATTTAAACCTAGCAATAAGGTAATGGTTAGTGATTTGTTGAGTTATATGGGACATGGTTGATTTATGTTATGGATTAAGTTAGAAATGTGATATGTTCACGCTATTGGTGATGTTTTCGATACATAGTTTACTTAATTGAATTATATAGTTGATATGTATTATGGTGAAAATGGAAATGGAAGGTATGATGTGGGTGGCACGTTTGACAAGTAATATATGATAATTCCAATGCATGGTTTAAATGAATGGTTAATGGATTAATGACTGGCGTGCACTAATGAATTAATTGATTGTGGGTGGAGGCGATGTTCATTTACTGGACGTCACCCTTACTCCTTCCGATGACTACCACCCTATTCGGGCTATTATTTAACCTTGTTGTTGTGGTTATGCTCCAATTTTCAAGCAGGGAGGAACTACTTGACCAACTCTCATTTTAAGTGCTTGGATTACAAGTATATCCTTTTTTTTCCATCCATGAGTCTTCTCTATTTATTAAATTCATATTGGATCGAATGTATGGGTTGTGCTTTCCTTGAGTATTGCAACTGTGTAAAATCATGGTTTTAAGAATGAAGCATTGATGGTTTTCTTTGCAATGGTGTTAAATTCACAGTGGTACTGGTCATCCTCGGTGTTAGAAGCCATAAATGATCTCTGTCATCCTTGTTGGTTTAGTTGGAGGGTTTCATTTGTTCTTGAGTGGTTGGCTTCCTTCACACATTCGTATCACCATACCTAGTCTTTGGTTTTCATGGGGTTTAATGGTTGGAAGCGCTTTGTTAACTTGGACATTGGGTTGTCGTCGCTATTAATGGTCACACGGTGGGTTATATTGCTTCTTCTTCTTGGCCTTGTTTTTACCTCAGCGTTGTAGTTGGTTGATTGGAGAGCCATGAGGGTTACACCCTGCATGTGTTAAGTATCATTACCAGACCGAATTGGAGCCTTTATCCTCTATACATACCCTCTCCTGTCATGGGATCTTTCACCTCTCCACGAAATGAATTATGGTTTTCTCTATGTGTTCATCGTTGCTCTCGGAGGTTTTCACCATTGAGAGGGGTCGACTCTAGCTTCTTTTTGTTGGTCCACAGAACAAACCCTCGACTCCTGAAGCCCGAGGGTTGGTAGAGAAGATCGTTGTGACCTTTCGGGTTTACTATTGGTTGTTATGGATTGGTGTATAATTTATTACTGGCTCGCCCCGTTGATTGTATGACAGTTGTGTTGGTTTTAACATCTAGTCACTGCAATTGTTATTATTGGTTGGATAATCTGAGCATGGTTAATTGGAGTGAGTTGTTAGATCAAATACATAGTCGTTGTCCTTGTGTTTATTAAATTGATAACCCAACACTATTTTTAATTGATCAATGCACAATGATGCTTCCCGCTTGATACATTGGTATGAGTGGCATTCCTATAAGCATGAGTCAATGATTACTGTAACTGTGTGTTTTTAATGGACAAATGATTATTGAAATCAGGGTGCTTATGGAATTTCCACCCACTGTATACGTTATGGTTATTTGATTGCATCATCAAGAAGGGGCACAAGTTTTTACACAGTATGATTTGTTGAAGTTTGATTGATTTGAGCAATTTTATTGCTATCTCCTTGTAGCGGATTGATAACTCAGCCTGATAGATTGCTTTTGTGTTTAAATTTTCCAAATGGGAATGTTGCATTGTGGTGTTTATGGTATGGCTTCCCACTGTGTATGCTATGGATATTTTTTGGGTTACGCACTCAAAGATAGCCATAGAGTTTTAAACATGGCTTTGTTGCAATTAAATTATTTGTATTATGAAGTCAGGTATGTTGTTGCTTCCTCGTTGTGTTAGAAGGATAACCCAAAATTTTAAATGTTTAGAGTCCAAGAAATATTGGACCTATACAATCACAAAAATGAAATTGTGTTTTGTCGAATGGTTGTATTTTTTCCAGCATAGTGTGAGTTGAAATGGTGATTGGTTATCTTGGTGTTTAAATGACAATCCAGGATCGTTGCAAGATGAATATGGATCATTGGTTGAATTTCCATTTGGTATGTTAAATGAATGTCATGCATTATAAAATAGTGACAGGCATGAGTGTTGTGACAGTATGACCACATTGCAGTTTAATTATTAAACAAATGTAAATATAGAATCGAGCATGATTTTTATGCATGCATTTGATGAGCAAAGTGAAAACAATCTACTGTGTATTTATTTGGAAATTGCTTATGGATAAATGGGAGAAACCAGATCTCCCCTACAGATTGTTGGATGCATATTTTTTTGATTGTTGACACTATGCAAATATTTGGTTATGAACAATGGACTAGTTAATAGAAAGTAGTTGTTATTGGATCACAATGGTCATTTGGTTGGTGTATTTTCTTTTTCATAATGGTTATATGGTTTACTTAATTAATTTTATGAACAATACCCACTCTCATTCCCAACCATTATTTCACTTTTCTCTAATTACAACCCCATCGCCTTCCCACATTCATTTTTCACTCCTTGTTCTAAAATTAATTATAGTCAAGAAAAATTATGTGTTGAAGCAGTTGGTAGTAGAAGTGTCTTGGTTGAATTAAAATGATGTTTTCTTTGGTTTGCAGTTGATTGTTGTTGTCTTGAGAAGTAATCATATTTTCCGCTCCTCATCATATCATGTTTCTCTCAATGCAAACCCCTCGCATATCCCATGACCCTTTATTCACCCCCTGCTCATTGATAAATAGTTAAACAAATTGTATGGATTGGATTGCATGAGTATGATACATTAAAGAGCCAAATATATTTCATATTTTTAAGAGTTTTCATGTATGGTTATTTAAAAGACTATTTTCTAATCAATCATGCATGCAAGAATGCATTTTTTTAGCTGAGGTATCCATGGACGAGGGAACCGAGGGAGAGGTAACTGGAACAGAGGCCCAAGAAGGCGAAGGTTCTCCATACATTTTGATGTTGACTCACAAGAGATTGGCCAATTGTTTCAGACCATATTTTTCAATTGGATTGGGAAAGGAGTGGTCCAACTTATGACTAAAAGGCCTCCCTTCCAAGTTCTGCAAGCCCCTGGTATCCTTGTGCCTACTCACATCTCATTGTAACCCGAGGTTCCTAAAAATGATGGATGAAAAGAGATTGTCCACCCGACAACCTCCCAACATCATGGATGGTCTAATTTATCCCTACCTGCTCCTCTGCCTATTAACTCCATTGTCCAAGCTGCCCCCTACTCACCAGTGCAGTCCTCTCATGCTAGAAAAAGGTTGAAAACTAAGGCCCACCATGCCCATGACAAAGGAAAAGCCGTTGCTGACCCTTCCTCACCCTTCAATGGATCTAACAAATCCATCTCTTCCCGGATGCATTTGAGGGATTATTGTTCCCACGTGATCAACAATATTAGGCCTAAAGGCTCAGCACAACTAAAGGAAAATTCATGAAAATCGAAAGGTGACAACACCAATCATGGAAATATTGCATCCCATAGTGGGAAATATGGCTTTTGAGTTTTATTTTATCTATTGTTGATGATAGTTGAATTCAAAATTTTTTTGGACAACACGTTTTATTTTGGAATATATGAGTAATATTTTTCTTTTAAATAATTTCAAATATTATGAGATAAATTGTCAAATGTTGATATGATGATGGGAGTCACAAGGAGGTGTGTTTTTCTTAACTAACTAGTTATGTTATGATTGTTAATAGATAAAGGGCGTCATAAGGGGTCCCACCTACTAGTTATTATTTATTATAAACCTTATTATGATCATTACTTTTCCCCCTAACTAAAAGTTGGTTAAGTATTTTAATTAAATTAACTAATGAGTTGGTTCAAGTACTTAAACCAACTCTAATTTGTTTAAAGGAAAAAAGAAAGGGTGGAACAAGAGGAGGATAGAAGGAGAAACATACTAAGGTTTTCTGTTTGAGTTTATGCTGAGATAGTTCAGTTTTCATTCATTCCTTAATTTATCACAAGCCTAATTCATTTTATGATAGCAGGGTCTTATTGTAGACAACAATATTTGGGGTTGAATTACATCATTCAGACACTTGTTTTTCAGAGGTGTTGATCTATATTTGATAGTCTGTGTAGATTTGTCTATTTGTGAATTAGTTTTCATGACTGACAAAGGCTATTGTGCAGAGTCGAGTGGGAAGAAATATGTGTCAAGTTGATCCATATTTTAGAGTTCAGTTTTTTTATTTTCTGTCAGAGGTCCTTTTGTATGTTCCATCGGGGATGTCTAAGTTTGACTTTGGTCCTAAATTTCTGCATGAAATTTTGTAAAAGAACGACTCTTTGGTGAATTGGAATGAAATAAAGGATTGCTTTATGTCTCATATGTCTTGATTATCATATTGGTGTCTTTACTTCTGTCTTTACATTTAGTTCATTAACTGTTATATTCAGAAAATTGCAGAAAAACTAATTTTCCAACAAGATTTTTATTGATAAAAGACTAGCCTAAGAACTCGTAATTAATACTTGTGAGTTAGGATGTTATTTTTGTTGTCTATAAAAATAGGGTGAGATTCCCATCTATTTTTCTTTAGCCAAGAAGAATCTGAAAATGCTTGAGTAATATCATTTCATATATTTCCCTCAACATGTGGCTTTGCTTCCAGAGTTGTTCTTCCCATGGCACCCTAAACCTTGGTCCTTGAGGAAATGTGCTAGGCACTTTGAGCTTGCATCTCCTCGACTGCTTGAGTATCCTTCCATTGCACAAAAAGGTACGATTTGTTGGTCCTGGGTTTAGGGGTTCATGCCAGTCAGTTGTAGTCACTACTTCGATACTTCTGGATTTGGAATAGAAAGTTCTGGTCTCTTCTTAGGTAACTCTGGGTTTTTTTCTGGGAGTTTTGGCTCAGGTAAGTCTAGAGGATCGAGCTGCATGGGCTTTGGATCAGTGGTTTAGGGTGGAATGGTGGTTTTTGGGGGTGGAAAATAGGGTTGTTGTGGTGATGGAGGGTTCTTAGTGATGATGGTGGACGGAAGGGTGTCAGGCTCAGGGTCGACCTGAATATGGATTATGGAGACCACACAGACCACTGAGCGAGTGCAGGGGATGACTGATGAAAGGGGTTGGGGTTTAGAAATTTTCTTCGAAAAACCCCTTTCCTGGTTTTCTTAGTTGTTGGCTCTATGATGAATGAAGCACTAAGGATTTTGTTGACATCATTTCCTGTCAACACAACTTTATCTGGAAATTGCAGTAACATCGTCAACGTTATTTTATTGCGCTCCAATGGCTACGTCTCTTCCTCCTCTTCAGAGTCTATCTGTGCCAGAGATTATTTCTTCGAGCCTCTGAGCCCAAGCTCAGTCCTACCCTTGCTTCTTTTCCTTTCTTCTTCAACATCTTGGTGGGAGAAACATAGTGCATCCCTGACTTGTGTGGGTTGCATTTAACTCCCGACCATGAAATTACCTCTTTTTTGAAGGCCTGCTCATCTAAATAGAACAAAAACATCGTTGAGTGGAATTCCTCCCTGTTGGCATACCTCGACCATACAAACGTATGGTGTCAGTTCATGTTGAAGGACATTTTCCTCATGTTGAAGTTGAGGACCTCTTGCGGAATGTGAAATATCTATGTTGCATTGATGATCTTGTTATACCACTTGGAGAACGTCATGTTTTTGAAGGCCGTATTCTCTAAGTCTGCCATGGAATGTTAGGAATCAAACATCTTTTCAAGGAGCCTCTTGTATGCTAGTGCCAACAGTCTTCCAACACGTGGCTTCCACTTGAGCATTGTGAACCCCAACAATAGGTACTCATATGTGAAGGTGCCTCCCTTCTCCTAGGCTTCCTCATAAGCCACGAGTAGTTCTTCCAGTAGGTAACTACACCAATTTAATATAGTTCCATTGGTGCAAAAATCTACCATTGATAATGCATCCAACGTGCATTCTCCCTTGTAATACAACCTCATGACTTTGTTGGATATGATGTACCAGCTAGTCTTGACCATCTTCGGTAGTATGTGGTCGATTTTGGATGTGCACCCCCCCTCTGTGTGTGGAACCATTCATAGAGGCTGGGCTCCCCTTTATTATTTTCATGCTTACTAGAACCTTGGAATCCTTTGGACATGTTGTCGCCCTCGAGGGAGAGTCTCGTAAGTTGGTGGATGTCTTTGGTGTGGATTGGATACCGCCTATCCAACCAGAGACTTTGGTTGTGCACCCTGTTGATCAAGAACTTGGTGCACCACAAAACATCTCCAGTGGTATGGAAGACTGGTAAGTCTCTAAGGTTCATGATAGTTGAGTTAAAAAGGTTGAAAAATTCAGGCTTTGGCAAGAGTTGCATGCCTCCCAACTCATCTAGAGAGAAACTCCATAAGATGTCTTTTTTCATCTGGGGGAATAATATTGGATCTGTTAAGTCGATATCGAGGAGCCTAACCTACTCCACCTTCCCCTTGAGATCACCCATGAACTCGAATCGGGTGTCACAGGGATCATCTGGTACTACGCCTTTGGACATGGCACTTCGGATTCCTGTAGCTCTCAGCATTGTGGGATCTGAGTTATCAACAAATTTTGTGGAGAAACAAGGATTGGGGATCACAACTATGGGTCTCAGTATTACACAGTCTTGCTCGCTCTACAGAATTCAAAAATCACTAAGTGCTTTCTGAAAACAATGTGTTCTATGACGAGTTCTTAGAGCCTTATACTCGATATTAGATGGAAATTTCAGTAATAACTTTTGTTCATCATGACCCTATGGACGAAAATTGGATCTGAGTTGTATGACGAGACGTGTTAATGAGGTAAATCTTATTGGTTGATTCTGGAATTTACTGTGCAAGTTGGACATGGATGTGGTCAATTTCAGACCTTTCCATTCACTAGATGGGAATATCGATGCGAATATCGATGGAATCTTTGTGTATCGTGGAATTATGGATTAATTGAATTCAGATGGGGTATCGTAATAGCAATAAAGGTTGTGACTAGACTAGGTTCATGTGGCACATGGACTCAGATTGTGTTCGGATTCATTCTCCCTCGGACCACAAAGGGGTCTTCGTCATATTAATGAATGTCATTAATGGGTTCTTTACACTTCTGATCCTACATTATTGAATAATAATTTCTGCATCAAACAACACTTAAACATAAAAATAAATGGACTACATGTCGTGGTGCAACACTGCACACATCGACTTTATTAACTGAATTTACATAAAATACAAAAAAACTCAAATCTAACTACTATACATGCTCCTTCAGAATAGAGAAAAAGTCCTTTAGTTCATTTTTGAGACATATAGGGTTTTAGGCGATCGCCATTCACCCATCCTAGTCGCAACATACCATCCAATTGCACAAGTCTAACTGCTCCTGAAGGTCGGATCTCCACAACTATAAATGGTCCTAACCAATGCATGGGCAACTTGCTAGGATGATTCTGGTATCGACTGCCATGGAGTAGGACCTTGTCTCCTTGCACAAATACTTTATTATTAATGTGTCTTTCATGCCAATATTTCTTCCTTTCTTTCTCAACTGACAGATAGAAGTCTTCTAAAAACCTAGTCTCTTCAAGTTCTTGTAAATCTATAAGTCTCTGAGCAACTGATTCTTCCTATGACATGTGTGTGATCTATGTAATGTACAAACTTGGAGTAATTAATTCTACAGGAACCATAACCTCTTTCCCATAAACTAACTGAAATGGTGTGTACTTGTGGAGTTTCTTTGTAGTTGTCTTGTAAGCCCATAGTACTGCTGGAACTTTGTCATCCCGATCTTCCATGTTTGCGCAACAGACCTTTGTTAACCCTCTCTCCAGAATCTTGTTGAACGTTTATACTATTCCATTGGCTTGCGGGTGGTATAGGTTTATTTTTTGATGTTGGACCAAGAACTCTGTTGTAATATTTTCTATAGTGCTACTAATAAAATGATCTCCCTGATCACTGGTCAGACTCCTAGGACATCCAAATCGATTGATAATATTTTCAAAAATGAACCTAGCAGTGATATCGGTCAACAAATCCTAAACAACTATTGCCTCAACCCAATGTGTAAGGTTGTCATTTGCGGTAATAATATACCTAGTCTTTGAGTGCTTAGTTGTTGGGTTGATCATCCCAATGAAGTCAACTGCCCACTTCTCAAATGCCTACAATGTGCGAACTGGTTGAAGTGGTAATTCATCTTGTCATGATGGCTTACCCACTCTTTGACAAACATCGCATGATCTAGCATATACCTTTGCATCCTTGAATAGTGTGGCCCACCATAGTGTATCTTGAAGAACCTTCTACGTAGTGGACTTTCCTCCCACGTGACCTCTTGCAACTCCATTGTGGCACTCCCACAGTATATCCTGTCTTTCGTGGTCTAAGACACATCTCCCGAGGATGCTATCTAGTCCCAATTTATACAATTTCCCTGCAATCAACTGATAATCCGCTGCTCTAACCACCATATGGCATTTCTGGGTTGTGGAATATGTTTCTAGGTAGGCTCCTGTACTTAATAAGAATGTTATGTATTCCAGGTATTCTGGTATGGCCTCAACCCAAAACAACTTTGCATCTAGGAGATGATCATCAACTACTCTTCCACTATTCCCTGACTCTAATCTAGACAGGTGATTAGGACCTATGTTGCATCTTCTAGGATTAATGATCACTTCAAAGAAAATTCATAAAACAATAGAAACCATCTACAAATTATCCCTTTCAACATAGGTTTGTTAACTAGATATTTCATTGCAAAATTATTAGTAAATAACTTAAAATGAGAACCTAAAAAATGATGTCTAAATTTCTGCAAAGCATAAATCATAGCTAAAACCTCCTCCCTTTATGTCATTGTATAGTTGCGCTCAGCTTGCGACAAATTATTTCTCACAAAATAAATAAGATGATCCATGGCTCCATCTCTAGGTTGTGCTAAGGTAACTCTTAAGGAAATACCTGAAGCATCTATGTGGACATTAAATTTGTTTTCCAAATTTGGAAATATCAGAATAGGTGTTGTGTTGAGCTTCTCCTTTAGGGTTTCGATCTCTTTATCAAATATTTAGGTCCATTGGAACACTTTGACCTTCTTTAATAGATTCTCTAGTCCTGAAGTGATATTTTCATATCTTCTGATGAACCTCCAGTATTACCCTGTGTGTCCCAACATGGACCGCAACTTCTTAGCACTCCTAGGTGGTGGCATGCTCACAATGACCGAAACTTTGGCTGGGTATACCAGTACTCACTCTCTTCATACTATGTGGCCTAACAAATTTTCATGTGGCACACAAAAGATACACTTTCTGAGATTCAATGATATTTTCAATTCTCTACAACTATCAAACATCAAATGTAGTAGCACTACATGTCCCTTGAGAAGACTATATACCATCCAATCATCTATGTAAACTTCTATAAACTTGTGAATAAACTCTCAGAAAGATTCTATTACAATCCTAGAGAAAACTGTTGGGGATTTCTTTAAGTTGAATGGCATCACATTATAGGAAAATGACCCCCATTCTGTTATGAATGTGGTCTTCTTTTTCTCCTCTTCAACAATCCTTACTTGGTGATACCCCAAAAATCCATCTATAAATTAGTAAGACTCTTTCCCCACAACCTGTTCTAGCACCTCATCAGTAAAAGGTGTTGGGAAAGGGTCATCCACACATGCATAGTTAAGGCTTATATAGTCTACAAAGACCCTGATATCCTCTGTACCTTTCTTTCTCTGGATAACTATTCGAATGACCCAGTCTTCTTCTTCCACTGCAAAAATAAGTCCAACTTCCAGCAGATTGTCTATCTCCTTTTTAAAATTATCTTTCACTCTGGGGTTCAGGCGGTATGGTCTATGCCTCAAAGGCTTTGATCCTGGTTTCAATTCAATTTTCATTTCTCCCATAACTCCTTTGGTCCATTTTAACTATGATATTGTCTTTGGGAACAGATCCTCATATTCCTACAACAAACTCTGTATTTCTTGGCTCATTTTCTCATCCCAGTAATCTCCCACCATAACTATATTAGGTTTCTTTATGGTCCCTATATTGACTTTGAACAACTTCAATGAGTAATTATAAGAACCATCAGTCTGACTTGGTATAATGTTATGAATTTCTCTTTTCCCTTCTATCTATTTAATGGATAGATTTCTCAGTTCTTCTAAATCATTTGGGATTTACAAATCTTTCTCAATATTATAGCATTCTATAGGTATCTTGTCTAAGGTTAGGTGAATATTAGTCTGAATTTCTCGTCCATGCTTTGCGCATACCACTAGGTATGATTTCTGATTACTATTGTCTGTAAAAAAGAAATTCTTTAATTCTTTGCAGGACTAATTCAAGCTTAAGGTACTTACTTGTAAAAGAGAAGTCCTTGCAAAAATGAGCTACCAATATTTTCCAGTCGTTGGTCTGTCTTTTGGTTTCTTCATGCATTAACCAAGCTTTCGGGATTGGACCTAGTGAGTGGGGAAATACCTGAACCTAGAAGCAAGAGGGTATTTTCGCAACTTGCCATTGTGTTACGCACTCTTCA
Source organism: Picea engelmannii (assembly GCA_009831015.1). NCBI lineage: Eukaryota > Viridiplantae > Streptophyta > Pinopsida > Pinales > Pinaceae > Picea > Picea engelmannii. The sequence continues at coordinate 2,052,272 of ML778325.1, read as the reverse complement.
ATATGTGTTTTAGGATTATACTCTCCATTGAAAAATTTCACAACTTGGAAATTCTTACAAATCTCTAATTCTATCTGCTCCTGATCCTGCAACCTATATTTAATAGCTTGCTTCACATCATCCCAATTTCTGAGTAAGGATTTGTGATTGGCCCACCATCTGGCAGGGATGTCATGGAGGGATAAATCTAGTATTGAGATCCTTTGATCCTCTACTACCTTTTATTCCATGCTGAGCATAAAAATATCAAGTCATGAGGTACCATCATATATTGGGTGTTCTCTGACCTCAGTTCTGACCCATCTAATTTCCTTGATAGTTGTGCATCTCCTTAAGAATTTTTCATATGAGCATTGTTGCCAATTGTCAAATGCCAGTTCTGAATCTTCATCCATTGACTATATACTCCTCCAACTGACCGATCCATCAATAATAAGATTTATGTAGTCTTCTCTTGTTCCTATTGTTACAGTGTACAACTCAACCAAGTATTCTCCCTCCATATTGTTATCTATTGGCTCTATATATATGGGGCCTACATATGGATCCAAGGGTTGAACTAACTTGATTCCATCTGCCTCAAATGTCATAATGTCTTTCTTTAGGTCGGTCACTGCATATTTTTCATAGGCCCCAATCAATTCCAATTAGGGAAGGATAAGAGTCCTTATCCCCCATGATCTCAATCACCTCAAAATCAGCTACATTCTTCAGTCCCACAACATCTATTCCCATGTTCTCCAGTCTCCCTATTGGGAAAATACAATATTGGTTGGCCATTCTTAGTTGAATTGGGGAATATGTCAACTGGGGTTTTCCTAAGGCTTCCCAAGTCTTCTTAGGAAGAATGTTCACATCAGATCCTAGATCTAACATAACATCCTTAATCTCAAATTTGTGTAGTTGGGATACTAGTCTGAATTCTTTTCTAGTTCGTACTTTTCTTCTATGTACTCTTTGAAAATTCTTCTCAAGAATATTAGTCCTTATTGTTATCACATAAACTTTTCAGAGTCTCATGGGTTTGTGGTTTCTACTTAGGTCTGTAATTTTTCCTTGCCTCTCTCCTTTCGTCGACCAAATATTAAGTTTTTCCCCTTTCGGCTTGTAATTTGATATATGTTTATCCTCGATCGTTTGAGTGACCTTTTGTTTTGTGTAATCCTTTCTAAGAAGTCTTAGCCCAAGATTTAATTGATCCTCTCAATCACTACCCTCTCTACCTATTTAATTGATCCTTCTCTTTCCTAAGCCCTCGACCGGTCGTCCAAGTAATTATTTATACAAGTCGCAGTAGTGAGCATAAGTGCAACACTTAGGGTGGTTTGATATGGACTCAAATCAAGAAAGCGAGCAAGTTCAGTTGGGCGAAGGAATTTTCATTTCAAAGTTCAGAGATCGACGGTGAATAATAGTCACGGTAATAGGGAGTTTGAAACATTGTTAAAGTTATTTATGAAAGATTAGAACCCCCGAAATCCAAAATCAACAGGATTCGTTTGATCTAGCAAGGTGCATAGCACTAGATCCAAATCATGGAGAAGGTCATTTTGGGAAAGATAAAGTGAGGGATGCATAGATTTCCCGAGTCCAGAAATGTCAAAGACCTGAAGTCCCTAAATGCGGATATTCATCTAGGTCATCCGATTCAAATGGGCGCATGGCACATGATCCAAGAAATCACGATTTCATGACTGAGAGGTTTTAACATGGAGCACAATGTAGATTCATGAAATGCGAAGTCACGAAATGCGAAGTCGTGAAGTGCCTAGGAGTTGGGACCACGATCATATCCCATGGTTATATGGGAAGAAGGGCCATAATTAAGGGTAAGAACCTTTTGAGCGATGGGTAGATGAGGTTTTCGAGCAAGTATCCTGGACGTTAAATTCAAAGCAAATCCTACTGTAAATCTGGATGGACTATTTTGCAGATTCGAGCATTGGGATATTTGGAATCAAGTGGAGTGAAGACTCCCGAAATGAAAAATCCCAAAATTTCATGTAGGATTCCTAGGTCATGGACCGAGGTTAGATGAAGCAATGGAGAGAAGTTATGCCAAGGATGAAAGCGTCTGTATTGTTCACAGAGGAGGAGATTCATGGTATCAAGGCATCGAGGTTGACTTGAAGGAGTCATGAACGTCTCTTGGAACATTCATGGGTGTCAGGTTTCATCCCGATCCCGATGAAAGTATTTAATGGAAATGGGGGAGGTGGTTGAAACCTCATTTCACCCCATAAATGGAAAGCATGGAAAAGATGGATGTGGAGATAGATTGTCAGCCCAAAGTTCCCTTGTCAATGAATTCTCCTGCAAAGCCCATATTGGTCTGAGTTCGCGTTTGACAGAAGTATGCAAGTGTAGATTGGCAAAAGAGATGCAGACGCAAATGTTTGATTGCACGTGCTAGGTCACACTCCTAGTGGTGGCAAGTTGTTGTGAGTATAAATAATCTGTTTTGATATTTTGTTAAGGTCAATGGTTGAGATAGCTCTCGCATGTAAAGTTTTAGTAAAGCCTATGGTTCTCTAGTTATGTATTTCATTTGAGACTTCTTGTTTAATGACATCCAACTTTCTTTTCTGCCTCTTTTGCCTTTGATATTGAAGGCTCGGGCATGGATGATCCAGTCGAGTTTCTGTAATCGTGTTGTGATGCATGTTTAATTGTAGTGTTGTTACAACGGCTCCAGTTTCTTGAAGTTTTGGATCCAAGAGGATATTGTATTCAAATATTTTCCTCCTTGGGTTTTTGGAATACTGGATGTCCATAGAAGCCACTTCCATTTTCTTGTCAAGTTCTGCCCCATACTCACCCTGGCTACAACTTACTATCTGAATTTAGATCAAGACCTCATCTGCCTGTGCATAACAAACCAGTTTTCTGAGTTAAAGAAATATCATCCTGAGTTTACATCCATTAGACCCCCTTAAATTTACTCATTGTGTCATAAAAAAATGGGCTTACCTCTGTTGCAATCTAGAGGTGACGTCTAGTGCTAAGATTTATGGCGTTGTTTCTAGGGATGAATTAGAGATTTTCCCTGTGATTGAACGACAAAGCCTATTGATTCTGAGGGTGCATTATAACTCAATACAATGAATATTTCTACCATGCACCTGATGACTCCACTATTATGACTCCACTCTTTTAGCCATGGATTCCAGAGGTAGACACATGAGGTCTACTCCACAACTGCCTTTAGAAACCCATGAAGTTGACCCAGAGAAAATTATCAGAAGATAAAAGACCCTTCAGGAGGGTACTTCTACTATTGAACCAAGTGATTTTGGTAACTTTCATTATTATCCTATAGCAACTCCAGTAGATGTTTCTCATTTTCCTATTACACCATCTGTTGGAGCTTCTAGAAGTTTAAATTTTGGGAGTTTTCCTGTTGATTACCCCTCTCCTAGTTTCACCACTCCTCCTCCTATTAAAGTTGTTTCTTTTACAGAGGGTGAAACCTTTGTTCCCTCGATCCTACAGGCCTTTTCTCCAGATCCTTAGTTTTTTCCCTTTGTTCCTAGAAGAGCAACTCCAATCTCCCCTATCTGAACTCCATCCCCTCCTAGTTCTCCTCCTATTCACACTCCAATGGCAGAAAAAAATCCACCCATAAATAGAATGGAATATATAGTAGTTGCCATATATTCCCCTCTTGTGTTACCACAACCTCTTAATGCCCTCCCAACTGGTGGCTACCTTAAGGAGTTGCCTAAGTTTATGGGAGAGGGAAATATTATTGCAGAGGAGCACCTTGCAACATTCTATAGTTATGTTGATAACTATGTCATAGTAAATGAATATGTGTGGATGAGGATATTTTTCCATAGACTTGATGGAGAGGATAGGAAGTGGTTCAAGGCCCTAGCTCTTGGATCCATTGCTAGGATTGAGGATTTAGATGATGTCCTCTTGATACAATGGGGGTATAAAAAGGACTTCATGTATTATATCACAGAGTTTGGGTCCCTAAAGATAAAAGAGGGAGATTCTGCCTCTGAATTCTCCAAAAGATTCAATAAAATGTACAATAAGGTCCCCAGTGAGATAAATCCTATAGGGGCCTCTGCCAAAATTACCTATGCTAGTGATTTTCACCCTGACTTTTGCCTCCTGTTAAGACAGAGGAGCTACCTCCTTAGCTCATATGTAAGATGCAACCCTAGAAGTCGAGTCTAACATATTGGAAGTTGACTGACTTAGGAATAATCCTGACAAAGATAGAGGAAGGGGAAGGTTTGAATCTACAACCTCTAGTTCCACTACTTCTCCCCCTCAAATGGATGAAGTAACCAAGTTACTGAAATCACTTTTAGCTAGAATGGAGAGATTGAAATTCGAGGGGAAGTAGACATACATAAATCCTCAAAATGATGATAACAGAGGAAACTTCAGGAAGCCTAATACCAATTCTCCTCAGATTATCCAAAAGGAACAAAGGAACAGAGATAGAGAAGATTAGAAAGTCCAGACCCCTCTCCAAAATAATCATGTTACAGATGGTGAAGGAGAGGAAGAAGACCTCGATCTAGAAATCCACTATCTTGGAGACACATCCTCATTTCCTCACTTAACTCAAGCAACATATGAGGAGTCTCTCATTGAAAACCAATTAAACGATATGAGCAAGGGATATAAGGCCAACGACAACCCAAATAGATACAACCTCGGGTCTAAAATGAAAGGAGGAAATATTGATGTTCCTGATTGGCCTACCAGAGTAGAAAATCCTAACAAAGATGTAGAAAGAAACAACAAGGAGAAGAAAACATAGACCCCCCCACCAGTAGCCAAAGTTCTTATCCCAGAGGTAAAATAAATTTTGAAGCCCCCTCCTACTTTAACTTTGAGCATTGTTATCCCTGATATCTAGGGATAACTAAGAGATCATGTCTCGAGGCCCACAGGTCCTAGACATGGAGTACTGAGAGCGGGATTGACTAGAGCATGGCCCTGGAGGGCCCATCTTTCTTCTTCTCCGTCAGATTTGTCCTGTCAGCAGTAGCAACTTCCATCACCACTGGCCTGGGATTGCATCAGAGAGGACTCTTTCTCCATGAGGTAATTGGTTCGAGGTATCATGGTATGTGTCATATTTGATCGTTATAACCTTCTTATATATGCATTAGGTTCCTTTAATTTCTGATGACTACTTGGATCTTACACTAATCCACTTGACCATTGTTGGGGTAATTGATGGGGTGACTTAGAAAGTTGATATTCATGGGTTTTGGTTAGCCACCAAAGGGGATTTGCAGAGCCATCATCCGCCCCCACCATCTTTTATCATTTTACATCTTATACCCCACTCATCCATCCCATTCCCCTAGTCCGACCATTAGGATGACCTTTTAGGGTAACACTTTGTCTTGTGGGAAGAAGGGGCTAAAGGCCCAGGGGGTAAAAGCAGCTGGTAAAAGATAAAACCCATAGGAAATAAAACCTAGAGATGCTTCACCTAGGGGATCCCAGAGAAGGCAGTAAAAAGCCTCTTGATAAGAAACTAAAGGGACCCTAAGAAAAATAATAAAAAGAAACAAGACCTAACCAAGAGGATGGGAGGTCTCATCATGAGCCAGCCCATTATGTTCATAGGTATTCAACAGTATGACATTGCCACTATCCAGTCACCAAGCCAGGGCAGTGACCTTTGGTTGCATGGCCAAGGGAAAGGGGGTCTCATCACGAGCCAGCCTTATCATTTATGTGAATATACCAGTGGGTAACGCTGTCAGCTCTGGCCACCAAGCCAAGGCAGTGTCCTCTGGTTAGACCTTGAAGTAAAAATAAAGAAAAGAAATAAAAGAAAAATAAAGGCAATAAAGGGCTTGGAAAAAATGAATCCATGGAAGGTACAACTCGCCTCCTACAAAGGCACCCACATACAACACCTACCCTTGGTCTAACTGTGACTAGACATCCCTAAAAACCATATCACCTCATAAAACATGGCTTGAATGATCTTCTGAGGAAACTTTCCATCTCTTGTGGGTGTTAACCCAATAGGTTGTTCTGTCGTTTTTCCTTAGATTTGTATAGTAGTTGTGTGTAATATCTTTGAGCTCTTAGATGATATGTGAGGGATTATCATGCATGTATTTGATAACTTTAATGATGAGATATGATTTACATTGCTATGATCTCTAGGAATGATGAGCCCATGGAGGGTGTAGTCTTTGATGTGCAGGACCATACCTAGTGGACAGGTACCAGAGGACAAGTACACATGGGGAGATGATTAGCTCGGACCTCCATGGGGTTGAAGAGCCCATTAGATGGTTTTTGGTATGGTAGAGACAGGACAACGTCATGATGAGCCCTTGCATGAAGAATACAGAAGGACACCCTCACTAGGACACTTTGGCAGAGATCGACCTAGGGGGGATCACCCCCTGCAGATGAGATGATGGCTTTGATGGATAGGACGCCACCCAGGACAGGCTGGACGTTTTCTGGAGCATGTGGCAGTGTGCTGGGACTATTTACCACATGTGGCAGGTTGCAGGAGCCCCAAAGGGGCCAACGTTTTTCCTTCTGGATGCTGATGATGCCCAAAAAGGGCCAACATCTCCCTCAGAGGGGCTTGACGTCTCCTTTTTTATCTCTTACTTTGACATTTTAGCATTTAGTGTGACAAATAATGGAATATTGTTAAGTCAGCCTTGTCGGCTATTTTTAATGACCTATTTTGTAATTCAAGGTCATTTGGATGATATAAATTGAGGACGTTGAGCCTCATTTTAGCATAACACAACTTGCTCTCTTGTGAGAGATCACTTTTTAGTCTTTTGTCTTGGATTATTGGCTCTTGGAGTTGAGGCGCTACACTTGGGAGGATTATCTTTGGCATATGTATGGTGTTTTTATCATTGGAAGGTGTTACAACTAAGGTTTGATAAAGCTCATCATTGATTTGTAAGTGTTTTTCTCATACAAAACTTCTTGATTGAATGGTTGTAGTTTAAAATTCTTACATGTATAGTTACATTTCTATTATTATGCTTAATCATTGAAACCCTAGGGAGCAAGCACACAAGTAGGTCCTTGCTTTATGTCCCCATGATAAAAACATGTTTAGCCATTTGATTAAGAAGAATATAGCCTAGCCATTGCTACACTATTTCTCCTTTTTCTTGAGTTAGTTTGAAACATAAATTGAAGAAAGAAGATGTCCTAGGCCTAATTAACTTTACACCTAGGGTTTGATTCTTAGGGTTTGAAAAGCCTTGGCCCCAACAACACTTTTCAGCCCTAGATTTATGTTTTAAATCTAGTCATTTTTGCCAAAGAGTCTTAAGGAAAGAGGGAGGAGCATGAGGCCTAGCTTAAGATACACCGGAATGAGCCTCCTCCCCTTAGGGTTTTGACTTAGTGGCCCTGCCATTGCAACACCATTAAGCCTAACTCTCCCGTCCTTAGGTTTAGGTCCTTCCAAGCCTTTAGTCTCACTCCTTGACTCCATAATACCCTAGGCACTGATCTAAAACTTGCAACGTTGAGTCCTTGGTGTTAAAAAAATATTTTAAACTTTCATAAATTGAAACCCTAACTAACCCTAGTGATTTACTAACCCTAACTAGCTGATGACGTCTTGCCTCTTTTCAACCTTTGCTTGGTACTAAAGTTGAGTCATTGGCTTAATTAGCAAAACATTCTTCTCATTGTCTACCAAAACTAACATAGATTAGGGCTGACGTCACCCCTGGTAGTATAGTGACGTAGCAACAATATATATGTATGAGCACATTTTTTGTGTTGTGATAACACAAGGATTGATTTTGTACATTGAATGCAAGTATCATTTTGTATTTATTGAAGAAGTAATAAGCCATTGTCCTTGTTTGCAATCATTGACTTCGTCAATAATTACATGCTATTATTGCTCATATATATTGAAGATAGTCATTAGTAATTGAAGTACTAACCACTGCTTGCACGTTTTAGTTTTATTTTCCTTGTCTCGCAAACAGGTGCCTTTCTCAGTGGAATACCTTCTCTTTGACTATCTCTCTTGGCAGTAATCTGTGAAAGGAAACCTTTATCTTGATCCTTTAAATCTTAAGACCTTTCAGAACCCCAGATTACTAGGGACGTCTCCCTTGGGATTAGCCACCCTGAATAGAAAGAGCTCCCCATCAAGGTGACAGTGAGTGGGGAAGATCCTGTTACGCCAGTTTGACCCTTGTCTTCAAGCTATCAAACTTACCCTACAAACTGAGCGATAACAAGCACAAAATTCAAAATATTAGGATTCCTCTCCCTCTTTCAGAACTGGTGAAGCATGAAGATTTCAAAAGGATCCTCTCTGAGTTGTTACTGCCCAAACCCTCAAATAATCCCATATACTCAATCAATTTGCAATATGAAAATCCAGAAGTCATCTTAGGTCCCATGGTAGAAGATAGAGATGATTCATTCCCTCCCTTCTATACCTCACTGAACATACATGATAAAGTGTTGCATAATTGTCTGATGGATTCGGGTGCGTCTCATAATCTCATGCCCAAAATTGTCATGGAATAACTAGGACTAGGAATCACAAAATCATACCATGACATGTATTCCTTTGACTCCAGGAAAGTGCAATGCCTTGGGGTCATCAAAGATCTAGTTGTGACCTTGTTCCAATTTCCCATGAAAAGTATGGTTATGGATATTGTGGTAGCTGATGTTCCCCCCAAGTTTGGCACAATATTGTCAAGATATTGGATAAAAAGACTTGGAGGAACATTGTAGATGGAGCTCACATATTCTACCATTCCTGTGTTTGGGGGGGAACATAGAAGACTATATAGAGAAGCTTAGTTGGCCTATATTATTAGTGATGAAGAAAACCCCACCAATCATCATATATTTTCACTTGACACTGATTTGGGATCCAACTTATTGCAACTCACTGATGCCTCTGAACCTCCTCTTGAATTCAGAAAACAATCCCTTACCCTCTATGAATATTCTCCTCCAATTACCTCTATTTGGAAAATGTTCTTTGATGGAGCCTCTTCTAGGAAAGATGATGGTGCTGGGGTAGTCCTTGTTTCTCCCTTTCAATAAATTATATCTTTGTCATACAAGTTAGAATTCAAAGCTACCAATAATGTGGAAAAATATGAAGCTCTTGTTTTAGGTTTGAGGACTGCAAAATAAATGGGAATCAAAGAGATATCAGTGTTTGGGGAATGTTAAGTTAATTGTCCAAAAGATCATAAACATTTATCAAGTTAAACACCCTCAACTTAGGATTTACATAAATGAAGTCTGGGATCTAGTCGACAATTTTTTCTTGGCATTCAACATATCATTTGTTCCAAGAGAAGAGAATTCTATGGTTGACTCTTTGGTTGCGTCAGCAAGTAATTTCAGAATCCCTCTGCCACCTAAACTTAGGTATGATGTAGAAGTGAAATATACACCCTTTATACCTGACAATGTCAAACATTGGAAAGTGTTTGAAAATGATATGGAAATCAAAATCTTCTTGGAGACTGTTGATGAGTTTTCTGCACTACACATTGATAAAGATCCTGATTCCGAAATAAATCCTCATGATGATGTTTTTCTGAACAAAATTGCTAATCATCATATAGTCAAGATGCCCAGTAATCATATCCCAAAGGAACTTGTTCCTTTGGAAAGACTATTTGACACAAATGATGCGGTCATAAAGGGTAAAGTTTCAAATGAAGATGTTGATGTATTTGAGTACAATATTGGCACAGAGAAGGATCCCAAATTTGTCAATTTGTCATGCATCCTGTCAAAGAAACAAAGGACCAAGTATGCTAAGTTGTTAAGATAATTTGATGACATGTTTTCCTGGAAATATGAAGATCTCAGAACATACGAAAAAAAGTTTCATTGAGCATAAGATCCCATTGAAAGAGGAGGCAAAACCATTTAGGCAGAAATTAAGGCAAATAAATCCTATGTTGCTACCTATTATGGAAAGGGAGGTAAAGAAGTTGTTGGATACCCAAATAACTTTCCATTTGAGATATTTGGAGTGGGTAGCCAACCTGGTCCTAGTAAGAAAAAAGAATGGGGAAATCAGACTATGTGTCGATTTCAGGAATCTAAACATAAGCTCTAAGGAGGACAATTAACCTTTGTCGAAGATGGAACACACATTGGAGAGGGTAATAGGTGCATCCAGGATTTCCATGATTGATGGATTTTTTGGATACAATCAGATATCTATCTTGCCTGAAGATAGAGAAAAGACAACCTTCACCACTCCTTGGGGAATGTTCATGTATGCCAGAATTCCCTTTGGATTGATGAATACAGGAGCAACTTTCCAATGAGCCATGGACATCACTTTCATTGGAGAAAGGGATAAATTTATAGTCATCTATCGAGATGAAATTACAGTCTTCTCCATATTTGATAAAGAACATTGCCAACATCTTAGAAGGGTATTCCTGAAATGCAGAAGGTTTGGTCTCTCCCTAAATACAAAGAATTCTTTGTTTTCCATGTGAGAGGGAAAATTGTTGGGGCACATAGTATCAACTAAGGGGGTCAATATTGATTCAATTAGAGTAGAAGTTATCCAAGCCTTGTCACTTCCCCGATAACAAAAGGAAGTTCAATCTTTCCTGGACAAGATCAATTTTCTGAGAATCTTTGTTTCAAATTTTGTCGAATTGGTGAAGCATATTACAACCATGCTCAGGAAGGGGAATGAACTCATTTTGCTGAATGAGTCCAGAAATTCCTTCAATCAAATCACTAAGACCTTGAATGAGGCACCAATGCTTATCAGTCCTGATCATTCCAAGGATTTTTATTTTTTCCTTTGCTTCTTTTAACATAGTGGTGGTCGTTTTATTGCAGAATAATGTTGAGGGGCTGGAGAAGCCTATTTCCTTTTTTAGCAAGGCATTAAGAGATGCAGAGGTCAAATATGACATCATGGAGAAGAAAACCTATGATTTGGTGAAATCCCTCAAAGATTTCAGGATCTATGTCTTGTATTCAAAGGTCATTGCATATGTTCCTTCAACTTCTGTGAAGGACATTCTCATTCAGCCTGACATAAACAGAAGAAGGAGAAAGTGGATTGCTAAAATCCTTGAATTTGAATTGGAAATAAATCCCACCAAACTAGTTAAAGGCTAAGGTTTATCCAATCTATTGATTGAATCTAATTGCAAATATTTGAGGGTTAACTTCATCAAAACTTTCTCAGAAAATCAACAATCTAACTTTGCTGATACAAGTTCTTAGGGCGTCCCTCAACTAGCAGAATGCACCTGGTACAAAGACATTATATATTTTCTGCAGGACTTGAGGCCTCCTGATAGAATATGAAAAAGAAAGGTAAGATTTTTAAAGCCTAAAGAAATTACATATTGCCTCATTGATCAAGTTTTGTATTGGAAAGACCCTCTGGGATTCCTTTTGAGGTGTTTAGACCCACATGAAGCCTAAAAAATTATGTTTGATTTTCATGACAACCTATGTGGGGGACATCATTTTTGGAGAACCACAGCCTATAAAATTCTCAGGGCTAGGTATTTTTGGCCTACTCTATTCACCAATGTCTGTGAAAAAATCAGGGCTTCTGTTAAGTGCCAGAAATTCTCTGGGAAGCAACAACTGAAGTCTTTTCCATTGAATCATGTGGTAGCTTTGCGACCCTTTCAGCAGTGGGGCTTAGATTTTATTGGGGAAATTCATCCTGATTCAAGTGGACAACATAGGTGGATATTGACTGCCACTGATTACTTTACCAAATGGATAGAGGCTATCCCTACAAGGAGTGCTTCTCACAAGGTAATCATTAGTTTTATCGAGGATATTATAGGAAGGTTTGGCTCTCTGAAAAGAATGGTCACTAATAATGTTGCAAGTAACATCCCCGAACATCCATGTCAGGCCACGCTACACCAAAGAACTCTTACTATTCTCTCTGCGGAACATATTTTAACATACCCAACATCCAACTGAGTTATGCAACATAAATTTTTCGAACTACATGCAATTAAAATACACACACACAAAACTCTTGCATAAGCATTATATATAAAACATATACATACAAATACATATGTAAATACACAGATTCACACTAAAATAACAATAAACATATGCATGCAACATATACAGGAAATAACCATAAAAATAAATGCAGTTATAACTGCACATATGATAACCCATAAAAATAAACACGTAAATAACAATACAACATGTAAATTTATCACACAATTGGCACTTATCTTGGTAAGAATCTCACCAACTGTGTGTAGACCTTCCATGAACCTCCCAACCTTAGACCACACTATTCATCACTCTCAACAGTGAGTCACCCCTGAGCTGGGGCTAACTCCACTTGGGTAAAGGAATTCCTAACTAGGCTAAAGGCTCATAGACAAGAGGAAAGACTTTGTCTCAGGTGCCAACTCAAACTAACAACCTAGAGTCCCTCATTCCCCACATGCCTGTCCCACCAAGGAAGTTTTCCCCTTCTCTGCTCAATAGTTCTTTGGTTGCCCCACTTCCTTTCTAGGATTCAACAACATGACAAACAGGAAGTCTTAGAGCACTGTAGGTGCAATTTAGCACCTTCAGGAAATCAATTCCTAGCAATTCTCTCACCTAGAGAATTTCTCACGAGCCTGAAAACCCACCACTTCATGTTGTCATTGATGCCAATGGTTTGATTGATGGATGTCATTGATTGATTTCAAGTGATTGATTGATGTCAAAGGATTGATTGATTGATGATTTATGTAATATAATATGTATTTTCCTTGATGAGAATGCATAAATGAAGATGGATCAATGAGTTGTCATTGATATGATGAATATGGATCAATGAGTTGTCATTGATACATGATGAAGATGGATCAATGTGGTTTCATTGGTATATGATGCATTGTTGGAAAAATTTATAGATGACTCATTATTGTCTTATCATGATTGATAAGGTGCACAAATGGATGAACTCCAAAGTGGTCCCCTTATGGTGAAAGCCCTCGTGGGAAGACGCTTTGTGGATTGAGTTATCCTAGAAGAATGGTCGGAGGACCCATGCTCTCATTATTGTCTTATCATGATTGATAAGGTACACAAATGGATGAACTCCAAAGTGGCCCCCTTATGGTGAAATCCCTCACAGGAAGATGCTTTGCGGATTGAGTTATCCTAGAAGAATGCTTGGAGGACCCATGATTGTATGTGGAATAATGAGATGAATATCAAGGAAATTGTTTGTGAAACTATCCTATATGTATAGTATTTTTCATGCCATTTCTGGTGGTATGTAGAACGTCACATAACTCCTCATGGTTAGAGAGTTATGGCCATGAGAAGTTGGAGACCCCAGGTTTGGGTAATGGACCCAAGTTTGTTTGACGGGTAATGGTATGAGTTATGATATATTTTTAGACAAAACTATTATATATGAATAGTACATGTCATTCCATTTCTGGTGGTATGTGGACCGTCACATAACTCCTAACGGTTTGAGAGTTATGGCCTTACGAAGTTGGAGGACCCTTACATGTAATCTAGAAGCCCCAAAAGGTCAAAGTAGTCAAAGTGGTTTAAGGGATTTTAAAAGGTAAATAATAAAGTGAAGTGATGAGTGTACTATAATTCAAATTGAATACAAAATAAATTATTTAAATAATAAATTTAATGGAGAAATTAGAAGTGGGTTAACCCTAAAATAAGGAAAGTGCGGTCAAGTGACCCAGAAGATGTTTTTAAGGAAGCTACTTGGAGAGTATAAATAAGAGGCAAGGCTCTCTCATTTTAATCACACTTGATCATATTGAATATATATATGTGTATGAGGTAACCAAGGATATCTAAGATGAAATTCTGAGGAAAGGTGAAGAAAAGAAGGCCAAAATGCAAGGAAGGATAAATTCTTTTGATGGTGCTTTCTAAGGTATGTTATTTACAGGTCATCTCACCATTTTCGATATAACCTTTTTTTTTATAATGATTTAGACCGTGAAACTTCTATTCCATTGATAAAACATACCCAATTATTTGTGGTAAACAATTCATCTTGTGGGTCGCTGTATTTTGGGAGTTACACTCTGTGAAAACTAGGGTTTGTGGCTAGTCCTGAAACTAGTCAAAAACAGGTGTTTTGGGTAAAAATGTCATAACTTCTTCATAACAGGTCCAAATTTAGTGAGACAAAATGTCTTGGTTAGGGTATAGGATTTAGTATGTTTTTTAATAGTTTCAGATCAATTCAATGAATATTGTTGGCGGGCAACTCTCTACAAGGTCTCTCTCTAGAATAAGACATAATTCAGCAAGGTATGCCATTTTTGCTATAATGCCATTTTTGAGAGGTTCCAAGTAGTTACACCTGCATGAATTGCATGAAACACACTGAAGAACATTGTGTATCAGTTTTATATCTTTATTCATTACAGATATAAATTTATGATTATTTCAAGTTGGGGTTGTTGACTAATCCAAAACTAGTCATGGTTGAGCCAAGCAGTTGATGAGTTGGCACATACATGAGGTGTATAGTTGATGATGTTGGTACATATTGATGATTCATTGTTGATAATTATTTGACACATTATTTTTATATACTTGGTACATGGTTGGATGCACTTGTTTATGGTACAGGTTGATTACAAGTTGTTTGGCACAGGTTGGTGCATGGTTGATGCACTTGTTTATGTTGATAGATTGATATCTATTGAGGATTGTTGGCTCATCTCAGTTGGTGCTGAGAATGTAAGACAAGTCTTTCATATAGAGATGGTTCTCTTGTAGAGTTGTACTCTATTCAGTTGTTGCTGAAAAACCCCCAGATTGAAGTCCATAATAAAAAGAAAAATTATACATACATCTTGTGTTCTTTGTGTTCCTTGTGGAGATGATTTGTTGATGATATGTTGCTAATATATGTTTCTGATATGCATTCACATCTAGCTTATTATAAATGAAAGAAATGAGTAATGAGAAAATGTTGAATGTTAACTAAGGAGATTTTGTGTAAGAGGGAAGTTTTGGGAAAAGATCCCCAGACTCATTCACCCAGCCCCCCCCCCTCTAAGTGTGGTAGGTGTGTCCAACAATTGGTATCAGAGTGGGCCTTCACTACAAGACTTAACAATATTGAAGGAGATCCATAGACACAGAAATGGATGATGAAGTTTCAATCCTTGATGAGGAAAAATATTCCACTTGGAGAATAGGGATGAGATTATATTTGAAGACAATGGGAGCATCTATTTGGAAGGCAACCATCGATGGATATGTTCCATTGAAGAACAAGTCAAATTTTGCAGCTCAAAGGGAAGGAAATAAGAATGATGCATTGGCTCTAAAGACCATTATTAGTGGACTCTCAAGCCCTATCAAATAAATCATGGGACAATGCACTTCCACCAAGGATCTATGGCTAAAGCTAGAGGAGACATATCAAAGCAAGAAGGAGATGGAAGAAATTGAAGACCACTCCATCAATATCATAAAAGGTAAAGAATCATCAAAAAATCTTGAATGTATTGTTTCTAAATGTGATTTTGAAAACATTTCAAGTGAATATAAAGAATCAAGTAATGATAGGACAAAGGAATATCTTGAAGACATTTCAAATGAAGGAAAAAAATCTTGTGATGGTGTTGGCAAGAAGGAAGATATTGAAGGTAAAGAATCTCCCAAGACTCTTGATTGCAATAATTCAAAGTGTGATGATGTTGAATTTTTCTCAAGTGAAGAAGATGATCTAGAAATAGTTTGTGTAAATTTTGATGATAGTTATACCATGGAAAGAATAGAAGAAAATATATTAGAACTTCAAAATGAAATTGAAGAGGGTTTATACATGTACAGGAGTGATCATTTTTATACACACTATAACTATCTTTCAGATAACACTAAAAAGTTTCTTAGGAGGAGTCAAAGGCACATATTGAAGTTAAAGGGAATGCTCAAAGAACAAGAAGAGAGTTCTAAATTAGAAGAAAAGGAATAAGAGATCACAAGACTAAAGAATGGAAAAGAAGACATGAATATAGATGATGAGATTAGCAAAAGTTTTGAAACCATTATTCA
>ML778325.1:2013127-2032620 GCA_009831015.1 Picea engelmannii | reverse complement strand
GATGTTTTTAAGGAAGCTACTTGGAGAGTATAAATAAGAGGCAAGGCTCTCTCATTTTAATCACACTTGATCATATTGAATATATATATGTGTCTGAGATAACCAAGGATATCTAAGCCTAAATTCTGAGGAAAGGTGAAGAAAAGAAGGCCGAAATGCAAGGAAGGATATATTCTTTAATGGTGCTTTCTAAGGTATGTTATTTACAAGTCATCTCACCATTTTCACTATAATTTTTTTTCTATAATGATTCAGACCTTGAAATTTTTGTTCCATTGAGAAAACATACCCAAGTATCTGTGGTAAAAAATTCAGCTTGTGGTTCATTGTATTTTTGGAGTTACACTCCGTGGAAAATAGGGTTTGTGGCTAGTCCTGAAACTAGTCAAAAACAGGTGTTTCAGGTAAAAACGTCATAACTTATTCATAACAGATCCAAATTCAATGAGATGAAATATTTTGGTTAGGTTACAGGCTTTAGTATGTTTTTTAACAGTTTCAGATAAATTCAATGAATTTTGTTTTTGGGCCACGCTCTACAAGGTCGCTGTCTAGAATAAGCCAAAATTCAGCAAGGTATGCCATTTTTTCTATAACGCCTTTTCTAAGAGGTTCCAAGTAGTTCCACCTAGATGAATTGCGTAAAAAACATTGAAGAACATTTTGTATCAGTTTCATATATTTATTCATTACAGGTACAAAGTTATGATTATTTCAAGTTGGGGTTGTTGGCTAATCCGAAACTAATCATGGTTGAGACAAGCAGTTGATGAGTTGGCACATACATGAGGTGCATAATTGATGATGTTGGTACATATTGATGATTCATTGTTGATTATTATTTGACACATTATTGGTATATACTTGGTACATGGTTGGATGCACTTGTTTATGGTACATGTTGATTACAGGTTGTTTGGCACAGGTTGGTGCATGGTTGATGCACTTGTTTATGTTGACAGATTGATATCTGTTGAGGATTGTTGCCTCATCTCATTTGGTACTGAGAATGTAATATGAGTCTTTCATATAGAGCTAGTGCTCTTGTAGAGTTGTACGCTATTCAGTTGTTGCTGAAAAACCCCCTGATTGAAGTCCATAATAAAAACAAAATTTGTACATACATCTTATGTTCTGTGTGTTCCTTATGGAGATGATTTTTTGATGATATATTGCTGATATATGTTTCTGATATGTATTCACATCTAACTGATTATAAATGACAACAATGAGTAATGAGAAAATTTTGAATGTTAACTAAGGATTTTTTGTGTAAGAGGGAAGTTTTGGGAAAAGGATCCCCACACTCATTCAACCCCCCCCCTCTAAGTGTGGTAGGTGTGTCCAACAATAATAACTGTCTCACCAACCTATAAAATGGAACATATATACAAAAGCCTCCCTAGACTCAACATTGTGTGCACTCATGTTGTTGCGCGCAGTATGCAGGAATGTGCACACTTCATCATTTTATTGCGCAGTACAAGCACACACTATGCAATGAAATGTGCATACAAAATGATATCAAATAGTTCACTATATTAAGTACATTTTAATTTAAATTACAATTGGGTTTGACCTAGGGATATTACAATACCCTCCCCTTATTTATGCACTATCCTGAGTGCATCATGTACCCATATACAACAAAATTTCAAAAATCCTCAAAACGATGTGGGTATTCTGCCTGCATTGCATCCTCATGCTCCCAATTAGTGTCCTTGGGACCATACTAGATCCATTGGACATTTACAATCCCTATGGCTTGAGTCCAGAGCTATTTGATTTTCTGGTCCAGAATGCGTTCCGGATCCACATGAAAGGCACCTTCTTGCTCCACCTAAATCACATTCCAATCAATAACATGATTAACATCAAGTAGATATTTATTGAGAAATGATACATGGAATACATTATGAATAGACATAGATGCAAGCAATTAAATCATATAATCTACTAGACCAATCCTCTCTAGGATTTCAAATGGCCCACAATAGCGAGCTGCCAACTTTGAACAATTTCCCAATTTCAGGGAACTTCTGTTGGCCTTCACTTTCAAAAATACATGATCGCCCACTTTAAATTCCTTGTGAGTTATTCCCTTATCAGCATAACTTTTCTTCCTTTCTTGGGAATCCTTTAAATTTTGTTTTATTTTTATCATTTGCTCCTCCATTTCCCTGAGAAAATCTATCCCAACCACTGCTCTATCTGTTGGGTTATCCCATCTTACTGGTGTGTTTCACTTTCTTCCATAAAGTGCCTCAAATGGGATCATCTTTAGAGATGCTTGGTACCCATTGTTATAAGCAAAATATACCAAGTGTAGGTAGCCTTCTCATTTTGATGGTTTATCCATCACATACATCCTCAACATATCCTCAATCACTTGATTCACTCTCTTTGTTTTTCCATCTGATCCTAGATGATAAGATGTACTAAAATTCAAATTTGTTCCAAATCCATTAAATAATCCCTTTCCAAATTTTGAGGTAAATTTTGGATCTCTGTCATACAAAATTGTCTTGCATATACCATGTAATCTAGCAATTTCTTTCATATAAACATTAGCAATGTTCGCTGCCTTGTGAGTGAACTTAACTAGAATAAAATGGGCATCTTTAGTAAGCTTATCCACCACTACCATGATAGAATCATGTTGTTTGTTTGTTCTGGGTAGTTTGGTGATAAAATCCATTGCTACAACTTCCCATTTCCACTCAGGAATGGTTAATGGTTGTAGGAAACTAGTTGGGTGTCTATGCTCAGCCTTTACCTTTTGACATTCTAGACATCTGGCAATAAAATCAACAACTTCTTTCTTCATACCTTTCTAATAATATTGGCTCTTGACAACTGCAATAGTTTTCTGATATCCTAGGTGCCCAACATAAGGTACATTATGCATTTATCCCAATATCATATTTTTCAATTTATTAGAATTTGGTACATAAATTCTTCCCCTGTACATGAGAATTTCATTATTAACTAGCTTGTATTCTTCAATTTTCCGCTACAAAATACCTTGCTATAATTTTGCCACCAATTCCTTGTATTGCAAATCTAATTTGGCAGCCTCTGTAATTCTATCTTTCAATTCTGATTGGTACATGCTAATGGTTATATCATGCAATTCATGTGCTCTTCTTCTTAGTGCATCAAACACTTTGTTCTCTTTTCCCTTGATATGCTTTATACCAAAGTCATATTCACTTAGAAATTCTAACCATCTGGTTTGCCTAGCATTTAGAGTTGGATGATCAAATAAATATTTCAGATCATTGTGGTCTATCTTGAACTCAAAACTTTTCCCCATGAGGTAGTGTCTCCATTTCCTCAAGGCATGCAGTATGGATGCCAACTCCAAATCATGTGTGGAATAGTGTCTTTCATGCTCCTTTAACCTTGATTCACAACATATAACAAACCCATTTTGAGTGAGGACTCCACCAAGTCCTTATTTACATGCATATGTGCATACAATGAAGTCTTCATTTGGGTATGCAATCCTTAGTATTGGAGCACTTGTTAATAATTGTTTCAAGTGTTGGAAATGCTTTTCACAATCCAATGTCCATTGAAACTTCACAACCTTTCTTTGCAAGGAAGTGATTGGGTGTGCAATCTTTGAGAATCCTTCAATAAATCTCCTGTAGTATCCTACAAGGCCCATGAATGATCTAAACTCAGTCACATTCTTTGGTGCTGACCATTCTCTAATGGATTCTATCTTCTCAGGATCCACTGCTATCCCATCCTTTGAAATGATATGCCCCAAATAATGAATTTTCTTTTGATAAAATGAGCACTTGCTCAATTTGGCATACAATTGATGCTCCCTTAACACTTGCAACACCATCCTCAAAGGATGCTCATGCTCTTATTCTGACTTGGAATATATAAGAATGTCATCCAAAAAGACAATGAAAAACGTGTTTAAATATTCTCAGAAAACACCATTCATTAAGCACATGAAAACAATTGGTGTGTTTGACAACCCAAATGGCACCTCTGTGAACTCATAATGACCATACCTTGTCCTGAAGGTGGTCTTGCTGATATCTTCCTCTTTAATCCTTACCTGATGGTATCCCGACCTGAGATCTATCTTTGAAAAGATCTTTGCATCCTTCAATTGTTCAAAAAGATCATCAATCCTTGGTAGAGGATACTTGTTCTTAATAGTCACTTTATTCAACTGTCTGAAATCAATGCAAAATCTTAACGTTCCATCTTTATTCTTCATAAACAACACTGGGGCACCCCAAGGTGACACACTTGGGCGTATATACCCCTTCTTCAAAAGTTCTTCAAGCTGCATTTGCAACTCCTTCAACTCTGAAGTACTCATTTTGTAAGGAGTCTTTGACACTGGAGCTGCTCCAGGCATTATATTTATAGAGAAATCAATATATATATTTGGGGGAAGTCCTGGCACCTCCTTGAATACATCTTGAAAATCTTCCAAGACTGCATGATCTTCCAAATTTGGCACCTTATCTTTAGGTGTATCATCCATATGAGCTACAAATATTTGACACCCTTGTCTGTAACATTTCGTCAGCTGCAATGATGAAATTTCTCGGATGGTTACTTCCTTGGGAACTCCTTACACCTTCCTTTGGGTCCCTTTCTCATCCAAGAAAGTAAAGGACTTGTTATGACAGTCTAGGATGAAATGATGTTGGTCCAACCAATCCATCCCAATTAGATAGTCATAGGAACCTAAAGGAAAGATGTTCAAATCTTCCCTGGTGTTCAATCCATTCATGTCCATAATACATGACTTAATCATCTCATTAACCTTTCTTTTGGCTCATGTAGCCAGCTATACCAACCAAGATTGCCCATTCTTGCTTCTTGGAAAATTCAAACTTTCCACCATCTTAGGATGTATATAACTATGACTAGATCCTAAATCAATTAAAATAGAAATGGTTTGGTTGTTGATCATATCTTCCACTTCAATCATATGTGACTGATACTCTTCTTGCTTGTTTTCTAGGGCTACATAGAAGCTTGGCACATTTCTTCCCATGTCCTCCATTGTTTAAGCTTGTTGTACATTGTGAACAGTTCTCACTTTTTCACCTCTGTGAGGACAATCTCTATACATATGATCTCCTTTACAACCCCAACATTGAATAGGTGGCTACCTTGGCCTTTGACCCCCTGTTTCTATTTTTTTGGGAACTCTAGGAGTTCATTGTCCCTATGGATTATTTCTAAAGAATGGTGGCTTAGATCCCTTCTTCCTCTAATCCACCTTGAATTTATTTATGTCTTCCCAATATTTTTGGAAAGTTGGCCTTGATTTTTTCTGATCATATAGGAACTTCACTCGCCTTATGGTATCCTCCAATGTCTTGGGATCATCATATTGTATTTTGTCACTGATTAAGGATGAAAATCCACTCAAATACCTCTAAATCTTAACTATCTCATCCTTGATGAAAGAGACATACTTCAGCAGTTCTAAAAACCTTCTCTCATATTCATCTCTTGTCATACTCCCAAGCTTGAGTTTAAAGAACTCTTTCATTTTCTTGTCATAATATCTCTTAGTCAAGTATTTCTTCTAAAAATACTTCCTGAATTCCCTCCAAGTAACACTTTTCTCTTTAATGTGTTGCACCTACACAAGATGATCCCACCACATGGATGTATTTCCCTTGAGTTGATAGATAACAATTCTACCTTCTGCATGAGAACAATAATTATGCATTTGAAAATACTTTCTCATGTCCAGCAACCATGTTTTTGCATCTTCATCCTTCTTGTGCTCACCATCAAATGTAGAAGGTTTGATTTTGTTCATTTATCCTCGTAGCTCATCCACCCCAGACCCCTTATGCTTCTTGACAGGGGATGGACTCGAGTTGTTGTGTTCTCTCTTATTGGAATTCCTTGGGGAGTGGTGGTGATGTTTTCTAACACTTCTGGTTCTTTTTTTCTCATCAGGAGGCCTGTGACTTCTAGATTTTCTTGAGCCACTCTTCTTATCCAATTTCTTTTATATTAGTTTCAAGCTCTGCATTAACTTCATGTTGAATTCATCCTGTTTATCCTTGGCTATCATAAGCCTTTCATTATCATCTTTATTTCTTTGGACATCCTTCTACAAATTTTTAATGGTCTTTGTCATATTCATGTTTTCATTCCTTTCACCTCCATGTCCATTGGATTTTGTTCCTTCAATGCCCAAATGGACATCCATCCCTCTAATATCATCCTCCTAAATGTAAGTCCCTTGTGCCTCTTCCATTTCTATAGACTTTGTGTTGATTCTGATATGATCTGGTTGTTGTTAACTCTACAAAATGTGCATCCAACAAAACTTTGTCAAGCTAACTATTTCAACAATTTCATGAAAATATGAACCATTCTGGTTTAATAATATATATTAGAATTATTTCTTACGATTTCCTGGAAACTTGAATTCCCTGATCAATTTTCTAGGTGTATATTTATATTCCACTATCCAAGATCTTTCCAACGCCTACTCCCATGCTCAATTCCAAGTCTCGAGCAAAATGTTATGGCTATTTAAAAATTGTCCATTAATTTTTCTGTTCATTTTTCAACTTGGTGCAACTCTGCACTGTAATTAAGAAATTTCTCACCTACTCCATTGTATTTTTCATAGGATCTCAATTGGGTTTCCTCATATACATCTTATGGATACTCTTTCCAAGTTTCACCTCTTTATGGGTTCCAAGATGGTAGTTACAGCCGGCTGAAGTTCTAGGTAAAAATACCATATTGTAACTGATATGCTACAGGTTCCTTATTTTCCATATTAAACATTTTTAACAAGCCCATAAGTTTAATTGAACTCTGGGAATATCTTCTATGGCTCGGAATATTTCCATTGACTTCTCCTACAACTCAATCTAATTCTGTAGCAAAAAGTTATGGCTCTTTGAAGTTAGTTGGGTCTTAAACTTTACCCTTCACTGTTTGTGCCGTAACTTTCTCATAAAAGCTTCATTTGACAAATGGTTTACACCATTGGAAAGCTCTCTCTAGGCTCTTTTATTTGAACTACAAACATAAAGTGTGTCTTGGCACACTCTATTCTCATCGTTTTTGTGTTGATAAAAACACTCTTAAGGGCCTCAAAAATATGTTGCAAAAAAATGACGTTCAAATGATATAAAACGTCGCAGAAAATTGTTTGTTTTATGTTGTTGTTCACCCTTCAAATGACTTCACGTGCACAAATTTCAAAATATACACCAATATTTACCATGGGACGAAATAACACAAGGTAAATCGTTCTTCGTGCACTTTAAAACCATTCTGCATCACTTCTCTATTGCGCCAATAATTGCACACTACTTTTGTGTCGCGTGCTAGTATTCACCACCCATAGTTTTGGTTCTTGCACTATTACCTGTTGTATACAGTTTTTGTATCATGCACTGATATTATGCACACATTGTACTCTACACACTACACCATGCAACATTTTAGTACGTCTCCACTGCAACAAACTCTGTGTGCACCATGAACTAAACTGTTGCGCGACAACATATACCCACATTGCGCATGCACCAACAAAACTCCTATGCGCTCTGCCAACACTGCACCCACCATGCACGCCATTATTATGTGTGTGCACACCGCGCAATGCTAAATTTATCATGTGGTCCTATACACCAACATTTTTCTACGCGCGCACCCACACACTAATAGTTTTCCACGCGGCATCAAAATTTAGCCCGCACACCTGTACAATAACATTTTTCCACGCATCACCAAAATTTAGCGCGCACACCACTACGCAAATATCTTGCCATGTAGTGCCAAATTTTACCTATCACAAGATTTTCACTACACATCATGCATTTTTAGTGCGCCCACCTGTGCACATTCATTTTTATGCGCATCCATTCCTCGTGAATTCCGCTGCAGAAATTAGGGATTTTGCTTAATGTTTTCCCCAATTTACCATAGACATTCTGCAACTATGAAATTCATTTAGTTTCATCCCGATAACACCAATTCAACCTATGCAAAAACAAATCATTCTAAGTTGACATTTCTGGAACGAAATTATCCGAAATCAATTCGCGAATTGAGAATTTTAACCACTAAAATCGCTCTATCTGTCATGGCTTCAATGTAACTTCAAATTCGACCCATTCTAGATCCAAATTTGCTAGAACAGATATTAAAAAAATAATATCTCACCACTTGGCCGAATTTCTCCATTTTCTCATGAATTTAACAACAAAAATTGGGGCTTTTCCAAATTTCACGTTGTTGCTTCTGAATTTTACCATGCATTCTCTAGAAACTGAAATTTGGCCACTTTGAAATAAATCCTCTATGACATTTCACTTCAACCCAACTTTCTCCACCCATCCAGACTCAGTTTTGAAAACTGAAGCTCTAATACCATATTGTAACACCCCCGACCATCCATGTTGGGCCATGCTACACCAAAGAACTCTTACTATTCTCTTTGTGGAACATATTGTAACATACCCAACATCCAACTGAGTTATTCCACATAAATATTTCAAGCTACATGCAATTAAAATATAGACACACTGAACTCTTATAGAAGCATTATATATAAAACGTAGACATACAAATACATCTGTAAATACATAGATTCACATTGAAATAACAATAAACATATACATGCAACATATACATAAAATACCCATAAACATAAACACAGTTATAACCGCACATATGATAACCCATAAAAATAAGCATGTAAATAACAATGAAGCATGTAAATTTATCACACAATTGGCACTTATCTTGGTAAGAATGTCACCAACTTCGTGCAAACCTTCCATGAACCTCCCATCCTTAGAACACATTTTTCATCACTCTCAACAATGATTCACCGCTGAGATGGGACTAAACTCCACCTGGGCAAAGGGATTCCTAACCATGTTAAAGTCTCATAGATAATAGGAAAGACTCTGTCGCAGGTGCCAACTCAAACTAACAACCTACAATCCCTCATTCCCCACATGCCTGTCCCACCCAGGAAGTGTGTCACTTCTCTTCTCAACATACCTTTCACTACCCCACTTCATTTCTAGGCTTCAACAATAGGCTAGACAGAAAGTCTCAGAGCACTGTAGCTGCAGTTTAGTGCCTTTAGGAAATCAATTCCCAACAATTTTTTCACCCAGAGAATTTCTCACCAGCATGAAAACATACCTCTTCAATATCCCACGGGCCTAACAACCCGCTTCTCCAGTCCATCTCCCAAGCTAACTAGATACAGCAACACAAAAAAGACTATGGATACAAGTTCTGGTACAGTCATGAAGATACTAAATAAAGCTCAATGGGTCTATGCATGCTCATGGATGATTGACTAGATGACTGAATGATGGAAAGAATTATGGAGAAGATCATGGAAAAGACGAGAAAATGAACTAAGTCCCAACAATATGTATGCATGTCCCCAAATTGACACTTGTCATGATGGGAATTACTTTGGCCCACTTGTCCCCAACTTTAGAAATTAGGATAAAATAATTATCCATACTTATGTATGTACTCATTCTAAACCTCTCCAACACCTTTTGTATGTACTCACCCTGAGACAATGTCAATTTGTGATTTTTCATGTCTCTTGTCTTTCTCATAGCAAGGTTTTTCTTTGTAGCACCCAAATCCTTCATTTCAAATGAATTAGCTAATTTCTTCTTGACCACATTTATATCCTACATATTAGACCCTACAACAAACATGTCATCTACATACAATAGCAAGATAATACAGCTTCCATTTTCTAGCTTTTTAAAATAAACACAATGATCATAATGCCATCTACTATAACCTTGTTATGTCATAAACCTGTAAAAATTCAAATACCATTGCCTTGGATCTTGATTTAAGCCATACAAACTCTTCTTCAACCTGCATACCAAATTTTCCTTCCCTTTGACCTCACACCCCTGTGGTTGTTGCATATAAATCTCTTCCTCCAAATACCCATGGAGAAAAGATGTTTTTACATCTAACTGTTCAAGATATAAATCTTATACTACCAAAAGACTTAAAATAGTCCTAATTGAATTCAATTTAAGAACATGAGAAAATATTTCATCAAAATCTATATCTTTCTTTTGTGAAAACCCATTTACAACAAGTCTAGCCTTGTACCATTTTTTTCCTCCATCTTCTTCCTTCAACTTGTAAACCTATTTATTTTTCAACACTCTTTTTCCTCCAACAAACTGAACCAAGTCCCAAGTCTAGTGATTTACCAAGGAATCCATTTCCTCTTCCATGCCTTGTTCCCACTTCTTTTTAGTTTCTACCTGCATTGCCTCTTCATAACATTCTGGTTCACTAAAATCATTCAACAATAAATAATACAATGAAGGAGAGTATCATTCAGGGGGACTACGTAACTTGTAAGATCTTCTAACAACACTTGTAGGATTTTGAGGTACATGTTTCTCCTATTGTTGTACATTTTGATTTTCTAGTAGCTTTGGAATTTCTTTTTCAATGATCTTATCAAGCACTATGTATTCTGGTTTTTCTTTTTCTTGTATCTTTCCCTGCAACTAATATTTGTACATGAACTTCTCATTGAATATGACATCTCTACTCCTAATTATTTTGTGATTTTCATAATCCCATAAGAGATAACCAAAATAATTAACATTGTATCCAATAAAGGTACACTTCTTGGATTTTTCTTCAATCTTTGTTTTATTTTCTTTATCAATATGTACAAATTCTTCACAACTGAAAGTATTAAAAAAAGAATAGTTTACCTTTTTACCTATCCATGCCTCCTTTAGAATTCAACCATCCAAAGAGATTGAATGTCCTCTTTTTATTAAGTAAATAACAATATCTATAGCATATTCCTATAACTATAAGGGGAAAATGGCATGCAATCTCATACTCCTTGCATGCTCCATGATTGTCCTGTTCATCCTTTCTGACACACCATTTTCTTGTGGTGTTCTTGGAATTGTCTTCTCTCTACGAATCCTATGGTATGAACATTAATCATCAAAATCCTTTCCACAATATTCACCTCCATTTTATGATTTGAGACACTTCAACCCTTTTCATATCTCATTATCAACCAAATCTTTCCATTTCTTAAAAGTATCAAAAACATCATATTTTTGTTGAATGCAATAAACCCAAGTTGTTCTAGTTGAATCATAAATAAAAGTAACATAATAACAAGAGACACGAAG
The DNA here is from genome assembly GCA_009831015.1 of Picea engelmannii. NCBI lineage: Eukaryota > Viridiplantae > Streptophyta > Pinopsida > Pinales > Pinaceae > Picea > Picea engelmannii. The sequence goes on along the minus strand of ML778325.1, from coordinate 2,021,416 downwards.
AGATGATACCTGATATGGTCCCCATACATATGTATGCACAATATATAAACTTTCACTCTTCTTTTCTTTTCCAACTCTAAGAAATTTGACTCTCTTATGTTTTCCATAAACCCAATGCTCACAAAAATCGAAATCAATTTGTTTAATATATGGAAAAAAAAGTAATTTTTGAAGTATTTGCATCCCCTTGTCACTCATGTGTCTAATTCTATGATTCCATAGTGTTGTATCCACTCTTGTAGAAGCTAAAGAGATAGAATAGTCAATATTACTAGTACACAAATACATTGCAACTACCTTCTCTCCTTTTTCTATCGCCAGTGATCCTTTGGTGACCTTCCACACCTTATCTGTAAATATAGATATACAACCTTCACTTGCCAACTGCCCTATTGAAATCATATTTTTCCTTAGATCTGGAACATGTCTTACCACTTTCAACAACCACTAGTTTCCATTCCTTTACTTTATTTTTACCTTTCCCATTCCAACAATTTTTCATGGTGCATCATCACCCAAATGAACATGTCCAAAATCACCTTGAACATAATCTATAAAATGTTTCCTATCGGGTGTGGAATGAAATGAATCTCCTAAATATACTACCCAAGACTAAAAAATATTATCTACAGAAAGAATCAAAGCATCTTGCAACACATCACCTGTTACATTTTCTTCCTGATTTTTCTCCTATTGTCCATCTCTTTGTTTCTTTGGAACTCTACAATATTTCTTTAGATGTCCTTTCTTCCCACAATTCCATCTCTCTATATTTCCCAGTCTAGATTTGGATCTTCCCTTCCTATAATTCCCATGGTTCCTTGAGCCCTTTCCTCTATCATTTTTTCTTCCTCTGTTCTCCATGTTTAGCACATTACCTAATGTCTCACCTGTGATTTTTCATTGCATTTCCTCACTAAGGATAACACCAACAAAATCATCAAATTTTAAAGTGTTTGAACCAGAGACATAGTTACTTACAACCATGATCAAGTTGTTCCAACTTTCTAGCAATGGGCACAAGATTAGAAGAGCGTTGACCTCATTGTCAAAGTCCACTTTTACATAACTTATTTGATTAGTAACTGTATTAAATTCATTTAAATGATCTAGAATAGACCCACCTTCTGACATCTTCATATTAAATAATCTCTTCATTAGAAATACCTTATTGGATCCTAAGGGTTTTTCATACATTTTATCCAATGCATCCATCAACTCCTTTGTTGTCTTTTCTTTCAAAATATTGAAAGCCACCAACATTGCTAGGATCAAATGTATCATTCTTAGTGCCTTTTTGTCAATAACCTCCCATTCTTTCTCCTTATTGCTCGTCGACTTCTTTGCTATTCCACCCAATGGTAGGAATAGATCCTTTTGATATAAATAATCTTCCATCCACATCTTCCATAATTGGTAGTTTTGGTCGTTAAATTTCTTGACTCTAAAATTTCCATCTTCCGCCATTTCTCCCACTTGAACCAGGAATCCTCTTTTCCTGTGAGTCAACTTTCACATTGATATCAATTTTTAGGAAAAACAAGATTGTAGAGAAATAAAATAAAATAAAAATGCAGAAATAAAACACAAAATATACACAATACAATAGAGACATAGATATATGTGGCTAGCCTAGTGTGGGCTACATCCACTAGAGAAATTTCCAAGTCCTTCCTTTATATTATCCAACAAATGAAGAGATACAACCTAAAACACACTCGTTGTAACTTCCTCTTATTTCTCTCATAGTCTCCTCTCTTAGAATACAATATTCACGATGATACACAGCCACAATACAATTCTCTCATAAAATAGGGTTTCCTTATAGGGAAAAAAACCCTAACATGACTTCTACCATCATATCTGCGACCTTATAATGAATGGTCCATATTTACTATGAAATTACAATATACATTTACAAGGAAATGTTTCATTTCGAGGCTTTGCCCCCAAACCCCCATCGAGGAATGCTATTCCATGAACCCCCACCATGGGTTATCTTTCCCCCAGATCCCCCAGCCAAAGGGATGGGCCCCTCAGACACTGCAGGGAGGGAAAGCCCAACTACAACCCCCTTGCATGGAGGGGTGTACAGACTTCATGGGGTATAAACACATTTGAAAACAAAGAGCTACAAAATAGGAAGATAATCAGGATCCACTACCAACAATAGTGGTGGGTGTGACATAGAAGGGAATGAATTCCTTGTGTGGTATATGTTTTAGGTGAAAAGAAACCTAGATTTGATCACAATAAGAAGGTGGGAGTCTCTCTTCATGAATTCCTAAACCATGGTTACAAATTTAACTAGCCTACCCATGTCCAATGCTTCTCTTATCAATGTAGGGACCTCTATAGAAAATTTCATGACAATGTGCCACAAAATTTCTAGTGGAAAGAAGAAAATGTTTCTCGTAGCCAACAATTTCCATTCCTAAAAATTATATAACTACAATACTTGGGAAGATTCCCTCAATATGAAGATCCTCAAGGATGATATTAAGGATTTTTATTAGAGTTCCAATGTTGTTTGAAGGGTTCTTGTGCAAAGTCCAGGATTATAATCTTGTCCACATATATGATTATAAGCATGCCCTGAACATTGGTTTTCTGAGTGTTATTGGAATATCAAGTTGACATCTATTAGACACCATTGAATGATATATTGATAACTTCTTTGAGGCTCTAAATGATGATGGATACATGAAATGGTTCCCTATTTGCTGGAATAATTAAATGTATATTGAATCATTGTTCGGTTGACATTTGACATAACGCCTCTACAATTTGGTGCCTAATGTGGATCTAAATTTACAATAAATATATGTATCATTGTTCGATAAATTTGCTCATTGTATGTTCTTTTCTACTTATCTGTTCAATGTTTAAATATGCTCTAAATGACATTGATAAAGACACTTTGAGTATTGGCACTAATCACCATTTATGAGAATGGGATTGTTCTCTTTCCTAAATTCTTCCTTCTTGAAATAGAGTAATTCAATATGATGTCAATGAATTTGTGTTGTGGTAGTTGATTTTGGATTTCCACACCAACCTTCTACCCCTAGTTTATGTTACTAATTATTTTTTTGTCTTTAAACTATAGGGCTATGGATTATCCCTCAAAAAATCAAGCCCTCAAAAGGCTTATGGAGGCTAAAAATATTGGAATTATTTTGCTACTATAAACTATGGGTGAAGGTGGAAAAATATGTGTAGATTTAGTTAATATGTTAAGTGGGTGGGAATTTATTTTTTCAGATTCTAGAGGTAGATCTAGTGGGTTGATCTTAGGTTGGAGGCCAAGTTTTTTTTCATTTTCTAATCCTTGGGATTTTTCCTTGTATAGGCTTGACTCTATATTCATAGGAGATAGGGAAAGAAGTCATTGTCTCAAATGTGTATGAGCCCTATATATATAGGTTCCCTTGTTGGGATAATTTCTTTAATTCAAGTTTGTTGGGTCACTTGCATATTATTATGGGGGGGTATTTGAATTTCTCTTTGGAGAATTATGAAATATGGGGTGAAGTTTTTTAATGGATCCTTATAATAGTATTCCATTAGTACACTACTACATATTCAAAAATTTGTGATGAATTATTTGCAACGAAAGGAACTAATGTTGGTTGGAAAATCCCAGAACTGATTCCATAACCATATGTAAGAAATTGAAGGAAACCATATCCACTTTTTTTCTATGCATGGTAATCCATAAATTGTGCTATGTTATCACACTTGAACAATCGTTGCAAACATGGAATTATGGGAATATGATGAAGGACCTTTCGAGACACCTTTTTTGTTATTTGATCGGTTTGATATCTATTGATAAGCATTGTGGGAATTATGTTTTCGATGCATGCTGTCCATAATATATAATATGATCATTAGGACATGCATATATAGTTTGATACTCCATTCCAAAGTCTTTCATAATGGCATGAAAATCTTGATATGTGCAAGGCAAAATATTTGACGATGGTAACAAAAATTCAGCTAACAGTCTACATTATAACAAATAACTAGTTAATGTAAAGAACCTTAATCGTAAATATTGCATTCTTATTTTACACATTAATTAACAATAAAAAAATAGAAAAAAGTCAAAATTTATGTATATTAGATGAAACATATTGCATACCTTAGGATCTGTGGCATACAAGTGTTTGACAAATGATTCATAACCTTTAAGTTCACCAGCAACAATGTAGTGGAGAGAATATTTTCTCTTGAGCCTTTATAAATTCGTTTGTTTTTCTTTTATAAGAGAGTTTCATCATAAATACCATCAATATCCCCATCCTCATTTGGCTAACAAAACAAAACTTGGATCATTTGATTTGTTCCATCATCTTCTTCAATAGGATCATCAACTTGATTTGTCTCATCATCTTCTTCCATGAGATCCTCATTTTCTTCATGTTCTTCATCTTGTACAACACCATTTCTACTACTACTTGGTGTATTCTATATAAATTTAGGGGGCAACTCTAACTTTATAATTACAAACAATCATGGAAAATTAGTATGTATAAAAAATATTCAAACAATATATATATATATATATATATATATATATATATATATATATATATATATATATATATATATATATATATTAATTATAAATAAAATCAATATAGAAACATATAATGAATATATAGCTAATTACCATGGGACGACATTCATTCCATCCCCCATCAACGTGCCCATATTTCCTACAATGGTTTTTTGTTGTTGCTATTAAAATTCTTACGGGACATGTAGTGAAACATTTTTTGCAAGGGAAATAACATCTATTGTCACCCTTTTCGCCCTCTTTAATTTTTTCCCGCCTCTAATACCTTTCGACATTATTTCCCAAAAAAATACCCTTTATGAACCATCCTTGTTATAGCAAGACTGTCATAACATCTCTAATTTGAAAAATATTTATATATTTTTTTTCATTGCCATTACTACAAACATTGACCAAGTCAATGTTGACTTTGTCAAATAGTTGTGTGATTGTTTGAACAGTACAATGGTCATCATTGGATTGTCTCTATGGCAACGAAAGTGGGATTTCATCTCAAGTGAGAAGAAAATCCACTATCTTTATTATCATATCACTTAAGACAAAAGGTCGATGTTGTCACCACTGCGACAAATGTGGGATGGATTAAAAAAAAAGGAAAAAATTTAAATCTTTATCTTCAATTTTGTGACAAAAGGCTACTTTTATTGCAAGTAGTTCGTTGCAAATTTTTGAGTATGTAGTAGTGCATGTACATCAATATATCATCAATGAAGTGCCTCAAGTATAACCGATATAGCCACAATACCAAGATACCAATATAACCAAAATTTTATTCTCTCAAAGTACCATAGCCTCACCAAGGTGTACCTCAACATGTACCATTTTTCCCAACACATGCACCTCATAAATGTACCAAGAATGTGCCTCACACCATGCACCAAAGATGTTCCTCAAACATATCCCAATGCCTCAACAAGACACCAAAGGAAACACCATCAAAATGTAACCAAGATGTACCTCAAACCATGTGCCTCAAGCATGTGCCAACATCCATAAACTATGTACCAATAGATACCATCAAACATGTGACATATCACTCATATACCATACAACAAACTATATGCCAAGTATCCAGTGTGTGCCTCTAACAATGTATCATACCATCACCAAGGTGTACCATGCATAATCACTACCATGACATTCCTCAAGCATGTACCATAAAAAAACAAGAATAAACCTCAAAACTAACACATAATCATACCTCTGATCATGTATACACCTTGTTGTATCAAATAGTATATGAGTAAACCAACCTAGGCATCAACAACTTGGTACAAGCATCATTTAACAACCTTTCACAAGAATTTTCTGTTAAGCCTTAATATTGGCTCATTACTCCTTAATTGGGGCATATTATATTAGTAATGTTATTTTATTTATGTTGTCTTTAGGCCATTAGTTGTAATTATACATCCTAGTCTCCTATATATACCAAGGAGACATTTTCATTTTGAATCATCTTGTACTTGAAAATTTAGGTGGGGTAAAAGGAGGTTGCCCCCTCAAAGAGGATTATTATGTGAAATTATATCTTTTTCAAGGCGTTGAGTGCTTTTTATGAGGTTTTTCTATGCTATATTGATATTGGTTCTTAACATATGGTATCATAGCTCAAGGTCTTGGGGTTTCGCTGCTACATCTAAGACACCTTGGAATTTTCGCTATAAATTTTTTTCTACAATGTTTCAGAAGGAACGACTTGGAGGATATTTAGTAGACGGATCAAGGTATGTTGGGTTCAAATTTAAGCTCTCGAGGCCTTATAATTTTGGAGATACATCCTATACAAGATAGGGCTATGGAATCATCATGAACTGAGTCATTTCGGAATTTTTGCTATAAAAAAATATCTGTAATGTCTCAGATCCTGAAATCCAAAGGCTATTCACATAAATTAGTAAGGTATCTGTGGTAAATATTTCAGCTTCTGGGTCATCTTAAATTTGTAGATATAACCTATGTAAGATAGGGTATCTGACTGGTCCTATTGACTAGTCTCAAGAAGGTGTTCCAAGTAAAACAATCATAACTTATTATTGGAGAATCCAAATTGAGTAGGACTAGTTTCATTGGATCGTGGATATTCTGTAGTATTTATGGTACGAGTTTCATAATTTTATATTAATTATTTTGTGCACGGAATGTTATACAAGTGAGATCTCCTGGAAAGGCCAAAAATAGGCAAGTTGTGGGAAAGTTACTGTAAATTCCACTTGGCACATCCAATTTTGATCAGAACTATAGAATTGCAGAGAAATAATATTAGAGAACTACATAAAATAAAGTTTCATACCCAGAAGGTCCAAAAATTGGGAGATATAATAGAAGAAAGATTGTTTAGCATAACCACCTCAAAATCAAGGTTCAAAAGTGATACTTGGCCAACATGCCACCCAAAAAGAGAACTTCTACACCAAAGAAGCCTCCAGAAAATCCTACTTGGACTCTTGATGAAGGTGAAGAAATGAGTAGGGACATAAATTATTTACAAAAGAAGATAGTAATAAAATATGAAATGCAAGAGATGGAATCTAAGTTGGAGGCAAAGATGGATGGTTTAAAAGAGGAGATCATGGAAGTATTGAAAATTTTCGTAACAGAGAAGACACCTGAAAGTGAAAATGTATCCCATGAAATTCATGATGAGGACACAAGGAAGGTGAATCAAGAATGGAGAAACTCCAACTTTGGGTTGAAGACCAACCACGTTCCTAAGACCGATATGAGGAAGTTTGATGGCAAGGACCCAATCACATGGATACTTTAGATGGAGCAATTCTTTGATATACATACTGTGCCACATACACAAAAGGTATGAATTGCTTCTTTATATTTAGAACCTAATCAATTTGTATGGTATTGATGGCTTTCTTCTCGCAAATCACTCGTCACTTGGACAATTTTCACGGAAGAAATGATAGCACACTATGAGGATACAAGGATCAATAGCTTCTTTAGCCAATTGATAAATCTCAAGCAAAAGGGTTCAGTTACCGAGCACATTGAGAACTTCCAAAGATTGAATATAAAGGTAACCGATATTCCATATGATCACTTGATTGATGTATTCATAGGAACTTTAAAGGATAACATTCAACATCGGGTTTGCCTTTGGGAGCCCAAATCATTGGAGAATGCATTTAAGGTGGCAAGAAATGTTGAAAGTAAAAATATGGCTATGGCTACTAGAAGGACCAATCCTAACATATATGGAGAGAAAAATGCTCCTTCTTCTAAAACACCTCAACCTACAAGGTTGACACCTCAACAATTGGAGGAGAGAAAAGAAAAAGGTTTATGCTTTAATTGTGATAGCAAGTACAGTAAGGGACATAAGTGCGGTGAGAAGAAATTATTCTACGTAGATTGTGAAGAGGAAGAAGAACAAGAACAAGAACCATCTCAAGATGAAAACGTAGAAGAAATTTCATCTGAAGAGTTGACTCCCATGATATCGTGTAATGCATTGGCTGGAATTAACACTCCTCAAACACTCAAGATTGAAGGATAGATCAAAAAGAAAAAGGTAATAGTCCTAATTCATTCTGGCAGTACTCATAATTTCATTCACTATAAATTAGCCAAAGCTCTCAATTGCTTTGTATATCTAGTGCCAAAGTTTCAAGTAATGATTGCAGATGGAGGAACTATCAATTTCTCAGGAAAATGCAATAAGATCAATCTTACTATGGGGGAATATGTAA
>ML778325.1:1923512-2004460 GCA_009831015.1 Picea engelmannii | reverse complement strand
TATTCACTCTTTGAGTGTGGAATACGGTTAATGAGAATTCTTCCATTCTTTTTCTCTTGCTTCTTCTTTCTCAATTTCTCTCTGCAAATGTGTGTAGTATTTTCTAGCTAGATCTATTATGTGCAGGTTCAACACATTTACAAGAGGAAACTAAAGATTTTGAACAACTTAAAGAGGTGATGTGTAAATCTCCTGTCTTGACCACTCCAGACTTCATAAAAACCTTTATTGTGGAATGTGATGCCTTGGGAAATGGAATTGGTGTTGTCCTAATGCAAGAAGGAAGGCCCCTGGCTTTTAAAAGTCGACCACTCAAGGGAAAAGACTTACACAAACCCATTTATGAGAAGGAAATGATGGAAATACTACATGCATTGAATAACTGACATCCTTACCTAATAGGTAGGCACTTCAAGGTCAAAACAGATCATGATAGTCTTAAATACTTCTTGGAACAAAGACTATCTTCAGAAGAACAACAAAAATGGGTAACCAAGATATTGGGTTATGATTTTGAAATCGTCTATAAAAAGGGGAAGAAAAATGTTTTGGCAGATGCACTCTCAATAAAGGATGAATATGTTGAGGACTTTCTCTACTCTATCTCGATCATCCAACCTGATTGGATAATAGAAGCAAGGGATGAATGGAAGAATGACGAAAAAGTGTGGACTCTCATTCAAAGGTTGCAACAGGATTCCAGTGCATCAGATACATTTACATGGAAAAATGATTCACTAAGGTTTAAAGATCACTTATATTTATGTAAGAACTCCCAACTCAAACAAAAGGTACTATTGGAATTGCACACCTCTCCAGTAGGAGGGCACTCAGGATTTTTGAAAATTTACCATAGAGTCAAGAAGGATTTTTTTGGGTATGGGCTTAAAACTGATGTTCAAAGGTTTGTGGTAGAATTTTTGGTTTTCCAACAAAATAAGGTGGAAACAATTAAGACCCCAGGTATTTTACAACCATTATCCATTCCAAGTCAGCAATGGGAGGAGGTTTCCATGGATTTCATCACAGGGTTACCAAAGTCTGAAGGAAGGAGTGTCATCATGGTGATTGTTGATAGACTAACCAAGTACACACAGTTTTGTGCACTCTCTCATCCCTTAAAAGCTAGTACAGTTGCCATTGCATTCATGGAGATAGTTCAAAAACTACATGGCAACCCAAAGATTATTGTAAGTGACATAAATCCCATCTGCACTGGACATTTTTTAGTAGAATTATTTTCTTGTTTGGGTACTCAATTGGCTCATATCTCATCCTATCATCCTCAATCTGATGGACAAACTGAGATAGTGAACAAATTTCTAGAAGGATACCTTCATTGCATTGTCTCTGATAAACAAACACAATGGTTCAAATGGTTACCCTTGGCAGAATGGTGGTATAACACTTCCTTTCATACTGCAACAAAAATGACACGATTTATGTCAATTTATGAATACCACCCTCCTTCCATCACTTCTTCTCTAAAATAAAAATCTAAGGTTCAAGCAATGGAGTATCACATCGAGAATCAACAACAAGTTCTCCAAATCTTAAAGGACAACCTGACCATGGTACATAATCACATGAAACAACAAGCAATTCAACATCGTAATGAAAGAATTTTTGAAGTAGGGGATTGGGTGTTTTTAAGACTACAACCATACAAACAGATGTCCCTCAAGCAAGCCAAGAAAGATAATAAATTATCACCAAAGTACTATGGCCATTATAAGGTGTTGCAAAATATTGGTACTATGGCATACAAATTGGAGTTGCCTGCATCTTCGTGAGTACACCCAGTTTTCCATGTTTCATGCTTAAAGAAGGTTATAGGTGAAAATATCCTAGTTCAAACTATATTTCCAGAACTTAACGAGGAATAAAAAATCATATTGGATCCTAAAGCCATCGCTGACACAAGAATTCTCCAGCTGAGGAATAGATCCATTTCATAGTATCTCATTAAATGGAGGAAACTACAGGTTGAAGATTCCACTTCGAAAGATGAGTCTTTTATACAGAAGCATCCAGAGTTACTCAAGCATTGCAGACAACACTTGTCTCAAGGGGAGGGGCATGTTAAGCCCTAATATTGGCTCACTACCCCTTAATTGGGCATATTATATTAGTAATGTTATTTTATTTATGTCGGCTTTACGCCATTAGCTATAATTATACCTCCTAGTCTCCTATATATACCAAGGAGACATTTTCATTTTGAATCATCTTGTACTTGAACATTTAAGTGGGGTAAAAGGAGGTTGCTCCCTTGAAGAGGCTTATTATCTGAAATTATCTCCTTTTCAAGGCATTGAGTACTTTTTCTGAGGTTTTTCTATGCTATATTGATATTTGGTTCCTAACATTTTCACAGATCGACAACTTGCTCTTCTACTGCCCATGGATATCCACGTTTTCCTCCACTACAACCCACATACAACCATTCCCTTTTGACCTATAACCCATAGATACCTCATAAACTAGGGTTACTTACATTTTTTTCAAATCCTATACTTTCACCTTCGACCTTCCTTCACAACCTCAGATTTCTAACTCAGATTCAACTTCATATTTTCCAATAACAAGATAACCCATATCACTTATTCACTTAAAGATATTCAATAGAATGTGTGTGAAAGTGTTAATGAGAGACTTATTAAGGTATATTTATACTTTTTCTTAGTAACTTGTCTCCTTATTTTATAGGTTTCTTGTTACAACCACTTTACCCTTTAATTAATGACTTGTAACCAAATAGGGGCTTCTTGACCATTCTTTTGAGCTTCTAAATTCACAAGGACATTACTCCTAAACCATGATGAACCGCGTGGCATACCACTTATCAACATAAATGGCATGATGAGGAATTTCCTCCATGAATGATTTACCTACATTTATACTATCCTTCATGAACTTTTTTTCCTTTATTAACTATGGGTATCATGACCACACCTTCAGGGATTCATGCGGAATTCATCAAATGCACCCAATACATATGTTGACTTCAACCACTCTTGCTGAAATCAATGACAAATAACTCACCATAAATATCGATCACAACTCTAGGGTATTTTGAACGCTCTAAGGGTTGACATCAATGAAAACCAAATGTCCAACAATCTCCCCCTTTGGCATTGATGGAAAAAATCATACTCCGGTAATCATGATCCCCCTGTGACCATTTCTACTCATCAATGTTTCTCTCTCTCTCCCCCTTTTTGACATCAATGGAAAGGTGTATCTCTCCTTGGGGATGCTCCCCCTGTCTTCATGTTTTTGTTCCTTCTCTTCACATGTTTCTATCCTTATGTTTCTCTCGAAGTTCCTCTTCTCTTTTTATAGAAAAGAGTGACTCCCCTTGAAAGTATACCTTCTTTGTATAATCCTTGTCTAACTTCATAGACTTGAATCTTACTCTTTTGATATTTCTCTTTCTCTCCCTTTTTACATCATGGGAAAAAGGATAACTCCTCCTATCGGTATGTCTCCCCCTATTTGCATGTTAATGATCTTCCTTTTTGGATCTCTTTCTCTGACTATTTCTCTTCCCTTTGCTTCTCTGTAATATGTCATGTTTATCAATGCAGGGATTCATGTATGTGTTTCCTTTCTAGTGCTACTTATTGTCCATTGGTTCTTCCTCTTGTAATTCTCTAACATATATAAAAAACATTCAAAATTTATTGACTTCAAATCTTCATGGCCTGTCATGTTCATTATTTAGACATCAATAACCATACTATTCAACAATGTCCCTTTAATGATACATCCTTTGCTGAAGGTTTCTCTTTCCCTATTCTGCTATGAATTTCACTACATGTCTTCTTGTGACCAACTCATTCCATTTTTCCACTGATTCCATTGATTTCCATTGCATATATTCTATGTCATATATTTTTCTAGACCTACTAATGATATCATAAATTCATCTCTATCCATATGTAATAAAATGTACATAACTCTTCTACTCAACTGTCTACAATGATGACCCATAAGTCACTATACGATCATGATATCTTCTTTGTTGTAATTGATCATCACATATTCTTGTTTCTCAAACTGAATCAAATATGTCTATTTTTATACAATACATCCTTGAACCTATAATGAATATATCCCTACCTATAAAGTGTGTCGATGATGTTTCTTTGATATTTGCATGGGAACATTGCTTCTCAATCAATAAATATGTCATTCTATATGTTCGTTATTTGACTGTTCTGAATCAGTCTCTACAAACACTTCAAATTTTTTGAAGGATGAATCCCTGATCTGTAGTAGCTACAACATAGAATCCCCTCGTTCAATATTCATATTTATTGGGAATATCCCAGCTGGATGACTTACAACAATGGAGGAATCCATCCTAATGTGAAGTAATATTCTTCTTCATTTGTAAAATCATCATCTCTTTGAAATCTAACTTCTTCCTTTTTTTCATGTGGAATCATTATGATCTTGCACTACAATTCCTGAAAGTACAATCTCTTGGTTCTATTCTTTATTCATGTGCTCTACTTTTCTTTCTCACACTACTTCAAATCATGTGATATTTGGGACCTGTTCTTTATTCATTTTTTCTTCTTGTTTTTCATTTTTTCTCCAAACCTTCCTGTATCTGACATCTTCTTTTTTTCCTGTATATTTTTCATGATATCTTATTATTTCCAATCCTAAGAGTATCACTTATGGGTGTCCTTCATTCATTTTTTCTTCTTGTACTTTTTATTTTTTTCTTTTCCAAACCTTCTTATATCTGATATCATTGTTCCCTTTCATACAAGTATCCATCATGCTTCTACAATCATGAGCTATATGTCCATAGTTGTGGCATTTGTAACATTCAATGTTATATGGGGCCACATAAGCATTTCTTGCTTGAACATTTCTTGCATAATCCCTGCAATCTACATATTTATGTCCAAATTTAGTACAATTAAAACATTGACCATAAAAGAAATTTGCATACCTGGGAGTGAGTGATCTTCTTTTTGGTCTAGTCCTTCTGAATTTCTTCCTTGGCTGATAATGATCTTATATTATATTGATTCCTTCATTATTATTGAAGGTTCTTTGTTGATTGAATGTATTGGAGGGTCTTATTGAATATGTATCTATATTATACTCATTTTTCTTTGATTCTTGCTAACCATGATTCCTTCATTTGAGTACTTCTACATAACTCTTTCTCTTTTCTTCATTCTTCCTTTCTAGCAACCAGGGGTGCTTCTCTTCAAATTTATTTTATGTTGACGTGGATGTTTCTCTCTCTTCAACATTGTTAATGATCTTGAAAATTTTAACTCTTAATGTGACAACTTCTTCTTCAATTTTCTTAACCTCTTATTATTTGTTCATCATCTGAATCTTCATGAATTCTTCTATTCTCTTTGCTTCTTCAAGTTGGATCTTCAAGGAGATGATTTCTTCTTCAAGACCCTTTTATTGTTGACATAATTTTCCTTCAATATGGTTTAAATCCTCAGTTCTTTCCTTGAGATGATCTATCAATATCGTGTCTCTCTTTTCTTCTTCTATTATTTGTGCTTATATTTTGGCTTCCAATCACTTATTTTCTCTCATCTGACTTTTGTATGTTTCTTCAATACTTTTGGATTCTTCTAGCTTAACTTTTAGATTCACGATGACCTATTGGGATTCTTCAGAAATTTCTTGAGAATTATTCTTGACGATTTTTTTTTCAAGAGACTTTTTTTCTTCCTTTCTTTCATCAATTCATCTAAAGCATTATTTTTTCTTCAAGGTCTTCTATGCCTTCTTCACAATATTCTTCTTTTGTATTTGTTTGACATGATGAGCATCTTTCATCTTGTTCAAATTTAACCTCTTATTCATTATGATCAATGTTCTTTTGCCCTGTGATGGGATGAAAATTCTTTGAATAGATATTTTGCAACTTTTCCCAAAGTTATTTGGCTGATGAACATTTTCCCACTTTCTCTTTTACTAAATCAAGTAATCCTTCCAATATGAAATCCATTGCAGTTTTGTTGTTTCTTTTCAATTCCTTCTTGGTTGTAGTATAAGGTTTCTTTGTAGTGTTGTATCATATAACAAATAATTTCCAAACATCATACCCCTATGCATGTAAGAATGTTTTCATATTCATACTTCACATTTCAAATCTTTGACCATTCTAACCATCAAATTGTGGTACCCCAAACATAATGTACTCCATGATCTCCCTTCTAGTGATTAAACTATTTCCTAAAGGAACCAACTCTGATACCAATTGTTGGAATACTAAGAGGGGGGTGAATCAATATGAAAATTTTACCACTTTTAACCACAATATATAAACTTCAATATTATCAAAAATATATCATCAATGTATAAAATATTATTACATCAAATATATCATGAGCATATAAACAAAAGCAACATGAAATCAACATCATCACATCAAATACAGAATACACATGAGTTTACATGGGAATCCAAATGGGAGAAAAACACAAAACACTTTCTTATATATATCAAAGAATACATTCATTGGAAGAACCAAATTATCAATTCTCTAGCTACAACTGGAAGGAGTATATGACCCCCTATTTACAAGATCCAACCTGAAGGAAGCTACAAGTCCCTGAATTCTCTAGCTCCAACCAGAAGGAGGCTACAAACCCCTGATTTGCAAGCTCCAATGTGAAGGAAACTCCAACTCCCTAAGTTCTCAGGCACCAACCAAAAGGAGGCTATGACCCCCTTTCCTTACCCCATCATGTTTCTCTGAAATATAAATGTAGACCAAGATTTCACTACCAATGATACTTCCACTACCTTAGATAATCAACCTGTAATCAACTTGTAACTTGTCACATCAACCTATCACTATATCCAACCTCTCATTGTCACAGTATCATCAACCTGTAATTGTCAATATTGTACCATCAACCTGTAACCTGTCACTATATCATTAACCTATACTCTCACTATATCCAACCTGTCACATCAAATTATCACTATGAACCTATCATTGTATCCAACATGGCACTTCTCAACCTATCCAACCTATCACTGTGACCGATACTCAACCAGATCCTATCACATGGATCATATACCAAGGTCACCTCTCAAATATATGTCCAACATCACCAACACATGCCTCAACCAAGCATGTACCAAAATCACCAACATACCATCACAATATATGTGTCTCAATCATGTATCAAAGCATGTACCAAACTATCAACCTATACCATACCAAGCATCAACTTTGTACCACAACTTGTACCACAACAAGTGCATAAACCATGCACCAACACCTGCACCATGTACCTCAACCATCAACCATGTACATCAACACCATACCAAGTACCAATCATGTACCATACCATGTATCAACCATGTACATCAACACATGTACCATACCATGTTCCAACCATGCACATCAACCATGTATGTCAACACCTGTACCATACCATGTGTCAACTATACACATCAACAATGTGCATCGACCATATACATCAAGATATCATCAATGAAGTTCCTCAAGTATAACTAAGATAACCACAATACTAAGATACTAATATAACTAAGATGTGATTCTCATCAATGTACCATATCCTCACCAAGGTGTACCTCAACATGTACCAAAAGCACCTCACACATGTACCAATTGTTGGGTATGTGTTAAAATATTTTCATGTGTGTGTGTGGGTGTGTCAGATTCGACAACTGCATCTGATGATCCCTTGTAGTACTGCTATGTTTGTGTCATGTGGGCCGAGCGCTTTCTTAGGGGGGTCCCAAGGGGGGGGGGGGGGGGGGTAGGTATGACCCCCCTGGTTACGTGCAATGTTCAAAACTGGACATAGCCCGGGGAAGCACCCCGAAATTGTTTTTTGTGCAGTTTTTACTATTTTTGCGGTTTACTAAAAATAATCCCGATTTTAGGGATTAGGGTTTTGGTATCTACAAAACCTAAAAACATTGTACATATTGTATAGTGAATGGTGAAATTCAATATAATGAATATAAGAAAGGTTTTCCTAGTTGAGGGTTTCCAGTATAAATCTTTGTGTACTGTGTGAATGAGCCATTGATTAAATTCTGTTTTTCTTAAGAATCTATATGCATTGCTTTACTTCACAGGTTTAAAACTTACATGTGGTATTAGAGCTAATTTTTGGCTTCAGAGGAATGCCTTTGCTGTTGAGGTTTTGGCTCAGTTTTGATAGATCAAGTTTATCTTGGGTCTGTGATAAACATGGGTTTAGTGGGAGATTTTGCAGTGGTTATTTGAGTGTAGAAAGAAGAATGGAAAGTTCTTATAGAATCTAGATAGATAAGTTCAACGGTAAAACTTTGAGCTATGGAAGTTGAATATGGAGGACCTTCTTGTAGACAAAGAACAATGGATCATTGTGGATCCTGGTACACAACCAACTGGTACGCATCCTACTGGCACACAGATGAATGATACACAACCTACTAGTACACCACCTACTGGTATGTCAAAGGAGGATTGGGAGAAGTTGGACAGGAGAGAAAGGAGTATTACTCGAATCTTCCTGGTAGATTCGGTGTTGTTGAATGTCTCAGGAGAATCTATAGCCAAGGAACTATGGGATAAGTTGGGGAATTTGTATCAATCAAAGTCCCTGGTAAACAAGATGTTTCTTCGAAAGAATATGTATCATATTAGGATGGAAGATGGATATTCTGTGATAGAACATCTAAATTCCTTTAATACTCTGGTAAGTTAACTTGGCTCTATTAATATTATGATTTCAGAGGAAGATAAGTGTATTACTTTGTTATGTTATTTTCCAGACTCTTAGGATAGTCTAGTTGTAGCAATAGGTAGTACCACTCAATCTACATTGAAGTATGAGGATGTAGTTACATCCTTGTTATCTGAAGAGATGAGGTGAAAAAGCATGGATGGTCACAACAAAGAAGATTTATTTGTAAGAGGGCATACCCAAGATAGGAACCCTGGTAAGCCTTCGGGGTGGATATCTAAATCTATAGGTAGATCTAAGTCTCTAGGAAAATATTTGAGGAAATGTTGGAAGTGTGGTAAAACAAGCCATTATAAGAAATATTGCAAGTCCAAGAAGGTTGAAAAACCAAAGGGATCTGATAGTACCTCCTTCACAGAGGTGAAAACCTCCACTAAAGAAGGAGGTGATGTTTATCTAGAATCTACAAGTACACATGCAAACTGTGATGTATGGTTGATCGAATCAGGTGCATCATACCATATGACTCCTCACAGGGAGTGGTTATCTGAATATGAAAAATATGATGGTGGTGATGTATTCCTAGGAGATGACTCGACAAAAAAAATCTTGGGATGTGGAAGAGTTAAGTTGTTGCTAAAAGACAGAAGGATTACAACTCTCCCTGGGGTTCTGCACATTCCAAAACTATCTAGGAGATTAATATCTATAAGCAAGATGGAAGATGCAGGAGTGGATACTGTATTTGGAAAGGACACTTGCAAGATGGTATGAGGAGCAATGGTGTTGATGAGGGGAGTTCGGTGTTGAACTCTGTACAAGTTATTGGGAAACACTTATACTAATGGGTGTAACAGTTTTATTTTCCCTGAGCAGAGAAATGAAGGAGACAAGACCAATATTGTCCCAGAAAAGAAGACCATGTTGTGGCATCAAAGACTGGGGCATATTGGAGAAAAGGGCCTGCGAACACTACACGATAAAGGTATTGTTGAAGGTATGTCTAATTGCACTCTGGATTTTGATTTCTTTGAACATTTCATATATGGTAAATAGAATCGAGTAAGATTCCCATCTGGTGCTACAAGAGTAAAGGGGATCTTAGAGTTGATACACATTGATGTGTTTGGACCTGTTCTTGTTCCATCCCTAGGTAAATTTGTGTATTATTTTTCATTCATAGATAATTTTTCAAGGAACACATGGATTTATTTTCTTAGAAATAAATCTGAGGTATTTGATAAAATTAAAGAGTTTAAGGCTCTAGTAGAAAATCAGATAGAGAAGAAAATAAAGGTATTGAGAACAGATAATGGTAAAGAATTCTGCGGAAATGAATTCGAAGAATTTTGTAAGAAGTGTGGTATAGAAAGGAAGAAGACTACTCCATACACTCCTCAGGAGAATGGAGTTGCAGAATTGATGAACAAGACACTGATGGAAAAAGAAAGGAGCATGCTCATCAGTGTTGGGTTAGGACAAGAATTATAGGTAGAGGCAGTGGGTACAACATGTTACCTGGTCAATTGATCATCTTCATCAGCGTTGGATGATAAAACTCCACACGAGGTATGGTCTAGAAAGAAACCCTCTCTTTAAAATCTTAGAGTGTTTGGTTGTGATGCTTATGTACATGTTCCAAAGGAAAATAGAAGTATGCTGGATAAAAAGGCTGAAAAGTGTATATTTATTGGTTATAAAGATGGTGTGAAAGGTTATAATCTTTGGAACCCATAAACCAAGAAAATTGTTTATAGTCAAGATGTTGTTTTCAAAGAGGTAAAAGATGTGTCCAAAAAAGAATTCCTACCAATGCAAGACGAACCTAAGAAAATAAATCTTGAGTTGGATGATGAAAAACCTTAATCATCTGAAGAAGAGGAAGAAGCAGCAAAAGAAGAAGAACCTCATACCCCAGTATTGAGGAGATCAGTGAGATATAGAAGGCAACCAGAAAGGTATAGTCCACCTGATTTTTGTTCCAATTTTTCTTTATCTATTACTGATGATGATCCCAGAACTGTCAGGGAAGAAGTGAATTCAGAGGATAGTAAACTCTAGAAGAAGGGCATGGTTGAAGAAATGGATGCCTTGGATAATAATGAGGCATGGGATATAGTTGAGTTGCCAGCTAGAAGAAAATCGGTTGGTAGCAAATGGTTGTTTAAGAAGAAGTTCAATGCACAAGGTAAAGTGGAGAAATACAAAGCTCGGTTAGTAGAAAAAGGTTATTCCCAGGTAGATGGAATTGAATTTGGTGAGATTTTTTCTTCTATTGCTAAGTTAAATTATATTATATTTCTTTTATCTATTGTTGCTTCTTTTGATCTTGAAGTGGAATATATGGATGTGAAGACAAAATTCCTACAAGGGGATCTGGAAGAAGAAATCTACATGAAGCAACTAGAAGGCTTTGTAGTGAAGGGAAAGAAAGAGCTAGTCTATAAGATAAAGAAGTCATTATGTGGTCTGAAGCAATCGCCTAGGATGTGGTACCAAAAGTTTGAAACATACATCCCTGGATTGGGATTTGTAAGAAGCAGGGTTGATCACTATGTATATTCCAAGCAGGTTGGTAATCACTTCATTTATGTAGTGTTGTATGTTGATGACATGTTGTTGGTAGGAAATAACATAGATGTTATCAGGGAGGTGAAATCGTAGCTATCCTCCAAATTTGACATGAAGGATCTCGGTGTTGCTAACTTCATTCTGGGAATGGATATTAAAAGAGATCGTGCAAACAAGAAACTCTGGTTGAATCAAAGAAAATATGTTGAGACGATATTGCAGAGGTTTAATATGCATGGAAGTAAATCGGTCAAGGTTCCTATTCCTATAGGTGTAAATTTATCTGCAAATCAATGTCTCAAGACACAGGAAGAAGAAGAGGACATGTCCCATATTCCATCTTCTAGTGTAGTTGGCAGTTTGATGTATGCAATGGTCTGTACTAGACTGTGCATTTCACATGCAGTGGGAGTTTTGAGTAGGTATATGTCAAAACCAGGGAAGGAGCATTGGACAACAGTAAAGAGGGTCTTCAAGTATTTGCGTGGCACTACCAATCATGGATTGTGCTACCAAGGAAGACCGGGATTGGATAGAGTGGTGGACATACATGGATTTGTTGATGCAGACTGGGTTGGAGATCTGAATCACACAAGATCTACAAGTGGGTATGTTTTTAACCTATTTGGAGGAGAAAATAGTTGGATGAGAAAAAGACAGGTTGTAGTGGCACTCTCAACTACAGAAGTTGAATACATGGCAACCACTCATGCAAGAAACAAAGCAGTATGGTTACAAAGATTGTGTTCAGGTATTGGGTTGGTACAGCAAGAAGTGATATTAGATTGTGACATTCAGAGTGAAATATTTCTAGAAAAAAAACCAACTTATCATTCAAACACAAAGCATATTGATGTTCAGTATCACTTTGTGAGAGACATGGTTGAGGAAAAGAATGTGTTGCTAGAAAAGGTTGACACTTTGAAGAATGTTGCAGATTCATTGACAAAGTTTGTAAGCATATAAAAGTTCTCCTAGTGTAGAGTAACAATGGGAATTGTTTCCCTAGATTTTTGACTGTATAATATTGGGACCCCTGGATGCAAAGAAAACAACAAGTGGGAGAATGTTGGGTATGTGTTATATTCTTCGCATGTGTGTTATATTTTGGACAATTGCGTCTGACTCCCCTCGTAGTAGTGCTTTGTTTGTGTTGTGTGCATCGGGCGCTTTCCTAGGGGGGTCCCAGCGGGGGGTAGGTATGCCCCCCCCCCCAGTTATGTGCAACATTCGGCACCGAGCGTAGCCTGGAGCATCACTCTGAATTTTTTTTTGGGCGGTTTTTGTTATTTTTAGCGGATTTTTCTATTTTTAGTGGTTTACTAAAAATAATCTCGGTTTTAGGGATTAGGGTTTTGGTATCTACAGAATACCTAAAAACATTGTATATATTTTATAGTAAATGGTGAAATTCGATATAATGAATATAAGAAAGGTTTTCCCGGTTGAGAGTTTCCGGTATAAATCTTTGTGTACTATGTGAATGAGCCATTGATTAAATTATGTTTTTCTTAAGAATCTATATGCATTTCTTTACTTCACAGGTTTAAAACTTACACCAATAATGTGGCTCACAACATGCAACAAATATTTTCCTCAAACATATACCATTGCCTCAACAAGATACCAAAGGAAACACCATGAAAATTTAACCAATATGTACCTCAAACCATTTTCCTCAAGCATGTGCCAAAATCCATAAACTATGTGCCAAGAGATACCATCAAACATGTGTCATATCACTCATATACCAGAAAAAAAACCATATGCCATGTATCCAAGATGTGCCTCTAACAATGTATCATACCATCACCAAGGTGTACCATGTACAATCACTACCATGACATGCCTCAATCATGTACCATAACATCATAAGCATAAGCCTCAAAACTAACAAAAAAGTATACCTCTGATCCTATATAGACCTTTCTATATTAGATAACAAATAAGTAGACCAACCTGGTACAAGCATCACTTCACAAACTTTCACAAGCCTTTTCACAGATCCATGACTTATTCTTCTACTTCCCGCAGATATCCATGCTTTCCTCCACTACATCCCATGTACATCCATGCCTTGATAACCTGTAATCCACAAATACCTCATAAACTAGGGTTACTCATTTTTCTGCAACTCTGATACTTTCACCTTCGAGCTTACTTCACAACATCAAACTTTCTACCTCCGATTTGACCTCATATTTTCCAATAACAAGATAAACCATATCACTTATTCACTTAAAAATATTCAATAGAATGTGTGTGTGAATGTACTAATGAGATACTTATCGAGGTGCGTTTATACTTTTTCTTAGTAACCTATCTCCTTGTTTTATGGCTTTCTTGTTACAACCACTTTACCCTTTAATTAATGACTTATAACCAAATAGGGTCTTCTTGACCATTGTTTCGGGCTTCTAACTTCACAAGGCCATAGCTCCTCAACCATGAGGAACCATGTGGTGTACCACCTATCACCAAAATGACATGACGAAGACTATCCATCCATGAATGAGTTACCTGCATTTACACTATCCTTCATGACCTTTTTTCCTTGATCAAATATGGGTCCCATGACCACACCTTTGGGGTGTCATGTAGACTTCATGAAATGAACCCAAAACATTTGTTGACATCAACCACTCTTTTTGAAATCAATGACAACTAACTCACCATCAATCATTATCACAACTCTAGGGTATCTCAAATTCTCTAAGGGTTGATATCAATGACATCCAACTGTCCAACACGAATAATAATGGCTACAAAGGTTGAGCCAACATCAATAATTGAGGAATCTAGATATTTAAACCACATGGATGAGGCCTACGATATTATTTTCATGTTGAGCTATTGTTTTATATTGAATCTTTTACCACTCCAAATGAGATCTGGATCAAATTGGAATATCTCTTTTTAGAACAAGATGATGTGAATGGTCACATGCTTGAGGTAAAGTTGAATTCATTGGATCTGAGAAGATTTTATAATTTCTAATACTTCCTCATGATGTTTGAGTCCCTGATTATTTAGATAAAAGGATGTGGGATCGATAAATCAACTCAACACAAATATTTTATCCTCGCAATTTTGTCAAAACTTTGTTGAGAGTATGTAGTATTTTTCTTGAAATTCCATATAGTGAGGTTTGCAGCAGGAACAACCTAGACAATGCCATCACTAGATCAATTCATTGAGTCCTTAATGCATGAGAAATATAATCTCATCTATATGGGAGAAATAAAGATATCCAAGGCACATGCACTTGTTGTGCATGAGAGTAGTATAAAATCAAATACGAAGTCCAAACAGAAAGGAAAGGGAAATATTGATCCTAAGAAAAGAAAGGAAAACAATTCTAGACCATTTGTTGACTCCTGTAGCTCCAAAGGTGGAAATGGAAAAAAAGGGAAGAAACATTTAGGTTACTAAAATCGTGACTACCATCTTAAATCATCATGCAAGAATAAGACAATAGACCTCATAACATAGACACTTTAGCAACAAAATATTGGGGAATACCTTCTCGAGAATTCCAAGAAGAAGTCTAGAGATCGAGCACTAGATAATCGAGGTAATTCTCATAATTTGATTTATTTTAATTCTTATACTAATGCATGGATCCTATATTTAGGCACATCCCATCACATGAAAACAAAAAAAATATGTTTTATCATCTTTAACTACATGCACGAGTCCTCCCATCCTCATGGGTGATGATACTTTAGTGGAGGTCATTGGACAAGGTAGAGAAGATATCCAGCTTGGAAGTTTTGAGAATGTATTAAATGTTTTGAAACTCTTTGTGAATCTACTCTTTGTCTATCAGATAACACATTCGGGCACATGAAAATGGTGTAATTCACATTGGATTTCGTGACCATATATGACATGCATGACAACTCCAAGATTAATGTTGGTGAGGTAAATCAATAATCTTTGTTGTATATATTTTACAAGTTTATTTCTAAATATGATTCCATGTTGATACTAACTCATGTTGATAATGATAGTAGAATCTGGCATGAGAGATTTGGTTAAATAAATTTTAGGTACATGCAACAACTCAAAAAATAAGGAATGGCCAAAGGATTTCCCGACATACACTTTTTAGAAGGATTTTTTCAACGATGATTTCTTGGAAAACATCCTCAAGAGAATTTTGAGAAAGGGAAGGCTTGGAAGGCCTCCTCTCCCTTGGAGCTTGCCCACAATGATCTCATGGGTCCTTTTCCTCATCCATCCATCAACAATCTGACATATGTTCTCATATTTATTGATGATTACTCACGACACACTTGGGTATTTTTTCTCAAAAAGAAGTATAAATCTTTTGAGCATCTCAAAGACTTCAAAATGCATTCAGAGACACAATCTAGGAAGAATATCAAATCCATTTTCACAAATAATGGGGGGGGATTATGTGAAGAGGGATGTATAACACCTTTTTGATGAGGAAAGCATACACTTACAACACACAGTTCCTTATACTCTAAATCAAAATGGGGTTGTTGAGAGGAAGAGTCGATCTCTCAAAGAGATGGTGAGTTGCATGTTCCATGAAAAGTCCTTACCCTCCAATATTTGGGCCGAAGAACTTAACTATGATAAATACATACATAAAAATTTTCATCACATATCTGTGAATGAAATGATACCTATTGAGTCCTAGAGTGGCATCAAACCGAAAGTCACCCACTTTTGAATCTTTGTATCACATGCATGTGACCGTGTACCCTTTGAAAAGATGAAGGAATTAGATCCTTAGAGAACAACATGAATATTAGTTGGATATCATAAGGGTTTGAAGGGTTACATGTTTTTTGATCCCTCAATGGAAAATCTCATCATTGAGGAAAGTTTCCCTGCTACATTGGGCCCATTTTTTGAAAATTTACCAGTGTAGGTTCATCACCACAACATCTCAAGTATGAATAAGGATACAACCCATTTTTTTCTGTGTCACATATGTTGCAAGTACGATGATACTCGTTTCATTACAAGACAAATACAAATTTTTTTCTTACCATTGACGATTGTACATATAGAAAAAAATTTGTTCTCGTCACTAGTGCATCATAAGAGCATCTATATTATGATGAATGTGAATCACAATCGACCAATGTCCTCATCCATTGTCATTGTAGTTTCGTTGTATGATAGACCAATATACTTCGCTAGTCCATCCTACCTTCAATCATAGTGCATCCAAAATCCAACATGTTTTTGTCGCTATTGCACCGTAAGAGTGACTAACCTACGATCAACATGGATCAAAATCAACCAATGTCCATATCCATTTCCATTTTACATTCATCGTAAGATCGACCAAGTTTCATTGTAAGTGCATCATATGATCGACTGATTTTATTCATAAGATCATCAAGAGTTCGTCGAACCATTAAAAATGTATCTATGAATATGTTGTGTTTCCGACAATGATTTCATTAGATGACTACCATTCCTTTATTCGAACAATCGACGAAAATCATCGTCGATGGTCCGATGAAGTTTTTATTAATTAAAAAAATAATTTGTATCATGCCATGTTGAGAAAGGATTTTCAGTATTCCTAGGAACACTATTAGTCTCTCCATCATTTTGGATAATACTTGATATCATAGCATCATTGGCATCAAGGAGAGACCCTTATTATCGAGTTGAGGAAACTTGTGATCCCAGATTAATGTGTTGAAGGACAACTCATTTCTTT
Organism: Picea engelmannii; assembly: GCA_009831015.1. Classification (NCBI taxonomy): domain Eukaryota; kingdom Viridiplantae; phylum Streptophyta; class Pinopsida; order Pinales; family Pinaceae; genus Picea; species Picea engelmannii. Next base: position 1,987,465 of record ML778325.1, on the reverse strand, counting down.
GAAGTTGTTGTGTTTCACTATGCATTCTTGTGGAGGTTATTAAAATTTTGATGGTGTATTTGTAGTTATCTATCGACAAGGAGCTTAAGTTGTGTTGAAGGATATCTCATGCCTAATTATATGTTAACCTTAGTTTATTGTTACTAGTTTGGATATTTATAAAATCAATAATCCTTGTGGTTCCTCTCCATATCATGACATCCTAGAAAAAACAACTAATCACTTGTTAAAATTAGAATTTAATAGTAAAATGGAAATCACTACATTCCTACACATTAATCAATGTAACTTTTGTTGTCGACTACAAAATATCTTTGAAGAAGATGTTCTATGTGGGTTATTTTCCATAAATTTTGAAGGACAAGTTTGATCTTGGTGCACGATCTTACCAACCAAATCCATTCATATATGGAAATTATTTAGGGATGTTTTCATACCTACTGATGATAACTATCAAGTGAAGGAATTATAGTGTGAACTATATGATATTTGTAAAACGAAACATAAGTCTATCATACATTTTTCTATAAGTTTCCATCATTTATCTCAATGGTTTTGAAAAATAAATAGACCATATAAACAATAAATGTAAGAGTGGTCCTCTTACATTCTCTCTATTTATGAAGGAAAAGGCCCATCGGTTATATATGAATATAATCTACAAAATAAAGATATGCCACTAGATATCTTACCCTCACTTTCATGAAAATTATAATCAATAGACTCAACTATAAACCACGTGAGTCATGCAAACGAAAATGTATTACCCCATGTCATAGTTGATGATAGAAAAGGAATTTATCTACAAGATAATATTCTACAATATCTTAATTTTAACCAACGTGCCATATCAACTGAATGTGCACCTAAAAATGAAATCATCTTTCAAATATAAAGTAAATATCAAGATGACATGTTCTCTCATGAGGTTTATTAGACAAAAATAGAGGAACAATTATTGGATTTTATGGAATCTCTTGTAAAAGGAACTAACATGCATCATATAACTAATATTTTTACATACTATTTCCAAAATATTTTGAAGAAACACACTTGAGGGAATATTTGCATGTGTCTTTTATCCTCACCTTCATGTATTTGATTCCACGAATGCAAAACATGGTAAAGGTATCTCACCTAAAAGACATGAAGAAGGTAAGTCACATAAATTAAAAACAATTGTGAGTGGGACTAAAGACTTTAAGGGTATAGGGAGTAAATGTATTCTTGTACAAGATGATATTCATGAGGAAAAGGTTTTGTAACAAGATATAATAAAATCATATCAACACTAGTCACAAGATTTTCTAAAGCAAGGGAAAAAGGACAATAATTTTTATCATTTTGAGTTGAGTAAGTGTTATGGAAATCTAAGTCATATGGATTTGGGTCAGGGCCACAATATAGAGATGCCCTTAAAAGACTCTTCTCAACCTATAATTAGACGAATAATTGTAAATAACTACCTGCAGTAGCTAACTTTTAGAAGAAAGTAAGAGGAACATACCTGTAAACCTACATTTGAAGTAGATCTTGTTTGAGGTATTTTTCTCCCAAAATCCTTGACAAAGATCTTCTCAAATTCATGCAACCAAAAACGTGTGCAACTACAAGAAAGTAGTTATCCTCTAACTAACTAAATATAATTGATTCAAATTTAATGCTACATTCAAAACAAGATACACATAATATCATTGAAATCATGCATTAACACAAATAATTGGATGATAATGAGAGTTATTTTATTGATAACAACAAAAGGGGGTTGGTTACAACCTATAACCATTGTGGCACGATCCTGGAAGCAGGCTCCAAGTTCCTCCACCCAAGGCCCAAGATGACAAAGATTACCTCCAAAGTTTTGTGCCCCAATGGGTCCAAGGAAGCAATGACTTTCTTCATGACAATAAAAATAGGAACACAAATCCTAAAAACAAGGGTTTTCAGGGGGGAATAAAATCTCATAAATATAGGGAAACAAGGTCTTGCAGTGTTATAAGGAAACTACCAATATAAGGTTGCATATCTTTGATGATCTCTTTCCTCCATTCCAAGGCTCTCTTTTATACATCCTTTTGTTAGTTGGATTAGTTATGCATGGGATATAGGAGGTTGGGAACCTAGGGAACCCATCAACTCCACCATAAATATCCAAAATTATAAATTTTGTTTTAGGCAAATAAACATGTATGTGGGTTGCTAACTAGAAAAGTGCATATGTATGCAAGCTACTTTGAGGACAATCACATAAATATTGGAAAACATGATTTTTAAAATGTTTTTAGGGAGGAAAAAGGGGGGCTTTTTCTCCTACAAATAAAGAGAAGGTTGTAACTGAGGGTAATGAGCCATCATGAGCATAAAAGGTGTCAAATGACAATATAATAGATTCCCCCTAATGTGTGAGTTTAGAAGAGAAATTGATGGCCGAAATACATTACAAATAGTCATGAGATTGTGTAGGTACCATTGGGTAGGATAAGTTGAAGAATGGTCCTATAATTTTAGCTACAATAGAAACATGTAAGATACTCTCTTCTCAATTCAGGAATTTCCATGCTTGAGTGTGATGTAAGCATGGCCTCCAAATAAATTACACTACGAATCCATGAGTAATGAAATAATAAATAATGTCCATGGCCACGAAAATTATACACAATGGATCCATATGATATATAGAGGTAGAAATCATGGCCATGATAAAATACATAGTGGATCCATGAAAAATATAGATCATAGCCATGAATAGATACATAGTGGATCTATGTCTTAGAATAAAATAAAGGATATCAGGAACTAATGGAGTGAACAAACTTATCCTCTGCAAGTACCTATGTCAATGAGGATATATAATCAAAGTAAGGTAGGAGCACAAAATATGTGATTCTCATACTTCATTTGAAGTCTTCAAAACAATCCACCATGGTATGATTCTACACTATGTAAATATATGTGTTGGAGACGAAAATAGTAATACATTGTTTTATTTTCGGTCATTGATGTGTATCATTATCAAACGCGATACAACCCATCGATAATCATAATATGTTTCAAGGTACCTAGTACAATATAAAAAGTGTGAATAAATGATCTAATGTCAAACATCTGATAGAATCTATCAAACATGGGAAATTGATGTATTCCCACTTTCAATAGCGAGGGAACCTGATATTGGTGACTACACTAATAATAACTCTAAATATTTTTCCCAGAGTAAGATGTGTTGATGTCAATAGGAAGAGATCTGCTAGAAGGAAGTGATTGATGCATCCTCCATCATCTAGCATCAGGGGTAGAAGAAGGAAAAAGGCTTGGAAGCACTCGAATGAACAGATTGAAAGGACCACACCAAGGTACGACTTCGGCATGCACCATATGGAATAACACACAACAAAGACTCTCTAAATAATATCCAATTATGGAGACTACTGACAAAGATGAGGAATCCATCAATGAGGTCAAATGGAAACCAAGGTACTGCACAAATCCTTATGTGTGATAATGGTTATTGGCATCAAACACAAGGGAAACCAGTTAGTAAGTGACCAATTATGGTTTGTCATCTGTTGAGAAAAAGGTTACCTATCAATGATGTAAATAGGCCTAGGGTGAAACTCTAGGTCATACTCTTAGAGAAATGTGTCATAGTTGATAAGAGGAGACATTCTAGCAAGAATTCGATGGAGACATTCTATACTAACATGAGTGCAAGACAAAGATACTTGTCATACAGAGAAATACTTTACTAACATGGGAGGGTCAACTTGAAAAGTCAAACGTTTTTGAAAAATGGTCAACACAGGTTGACTTCCCTTGAACAAAGACAAGACACAAGATGTGGTTTAGGAAGTATGGATTATAAACTAGGATACATTTGTGACACATGGGGCATCAACTAACACTCGATATGAATGGAGTAATAGCCATCCAGAGAAGAGTTTTCTCAAAAAAAAGGAAAAAGGGCCTCCTAAAGCCATATTAAACCCAGTAATGAAATGAAGACTCATAATATTGTGTTATGTTCAATGGAGACATAAGTAACTTCCATATATAAAATATTTAGACTCATTCCTATCCTTCTTTTTGATTTTTTGTTTTTTTTGTCTTTTTCATATTATAAATCCTGAAAAGAGAATAAAAGAATGTTATGATATAGTGAAGGAATTGAGTTTCACAGGAAATCAAACTAGTTCCAAGCATAAGGAACATACCTATGCTCAATGCAAGGAATAATGTGTAGGATATGGACACTTGGGGGAATTTTTTCTCCAAGGATATAGGTGTCAAGTTTCAAAGGATAGTATTTCAAGGCTGGTAACTTTCCGAGAATGCATACGATTGGCTATATCACAGTAAGCTAAAGTCGATATTAGGACCAAAACATTCAAGAAGTAGTTATGAAATGAAAATAATAATGAAACTTAACACAACAAATGTTTTTGGAAGCCCCACGTGTAACTGGCTACCAATAGATGAGAAGAATATATGAAGCTTCAACACAAAGTCATGGAGGGACTAGATAGGGATTTCAAGCCTACAGAAAAAACTCCAGCATGGGTATCAAAATGGATAGAAAGGAGATAACTATGGAACCCATGAAGAGGTAATATCTCATCAATAACCAACATTTTTAAATCATCTTGAAGGAATAATGTTTCAATGAATGGGGTTGATCCTAAGGAAATAATGTCATCGATACAGATAAATGCAAAATGCAAGAAGAATGAAACCTATCGTATATGTCAATAAAGATCACAATACCTTCCAAAGAAGTCGAAACAATTCCACCAAATATAATAATATTTCTGAAAGATATATCTCCCAAAGATAATTGCACAAGAAAAAACATCTGCATGGCGTTTCTATTAGTCTAGAAGGTGTAAAATGTTAAAAGGGGGTAAGAATTTAGAAAACAATATGGAAAAAATAGGTTAAAATAGGTGAAAAACTTGTTTTTACCATGTCATTATACTTTTTACCATATTGAGAGCATTGGGTTCCCTTTTTACCTTTCAAACTTTTGAGGATCGGTACAGAGCACACATAGCTCGAAATTCAGCACAGCTTGGACCAAGTAAGAGATTACTTCCTCCTCTTTCATTGCATCCATATTTTTTTTTATTTTGATGATTTATTGAGTGTAAAATTGTTTTTTACATGACAGAAGAAGATGTATGTAACTTTCATTCTCACGGGTAGTATACATATGTGACTATCATAACTAACAATTGTGTACATCTACACAAATTTGAAAATTGAAGTCGTTAACTCAAGAAATTGTTTAATGTTTGCAAGATGGTAATAGAGTGGAGGGAGAGGGAACATGGAGAATTTGATGATGAGGGCATGGATTTTACATAGTATTTTTTTCACCCCATTGATCAACTGACAACATGTTCTTAACTCACTTCCATGTTCCCTAAAAATATTAAAAGAGACTTTCTCCAAGAGAAAATTAGTTTTCTTTTCCTCCTTAAAAAATTATGATAAGGAAGATCGTTGCACCCTGATCTATGCTTTGGGTGAAACGATTCTTGATCATCGCACTCTACACCAAATATGGATTGTGGTGTCATCATAGGTTGCCTATGCATAGGGTGTGACAATTCTTAAGAAAAGGAAAAGTCAAAATTCATGAATGTTCTAGAAGGGAATCTTCTAGAAGATGAGGTGGTCTTTGATCGGTTTGGATCTTACCTTCTTCTTTGATTTAGTGGGATCATCCTAATCTCCTCATCCATCCCTCTTTATATAAATAAGGGATCTCTCATGGAAAAGGCTAAGGTTTTCATATGCATGAAGAGTTTTGCTATAGATTATACTTGAGATAGATTTGCTCTAGCTCTCTAAGTCAGATTGTGGATATTCTTCATCAAGGCATTGGAGAAAAGGTGTGTGTGTTGGAGAAAATATCCATTCAAAGGGATCCTGCAACATCAAGGCATGGGTTTTATTCTCCACTTTCCGTTTTAATATAATACAACAATACATTTCTTCCCTATAAAGGTGTCTTGGATTTTATTGTATAACTCCTCGATCTTATACATATAATTCATTGGAGTGTATATATATATATATATATATATATATATATATATATATTTGTTCTCTCTCTCTCTTTGTTGGTTTATGCTTCTTAAATAGGTTCACCATCCTGCAAATCCAAATATGGAGTGACAAGGATGACACTAGAGAGGATCAAGCATCATTTAAAAGTTATGTCACTCATTCCTCTATGAACTAGTTTATACGACAATGAAGTCTAAGGTGAAGTTTGTATTCTATCTTGTTTTGTTATAGCTTCATGTGGAAGTTAGGAAGATTAGTTTGTGTTCGCACTTACCAATTTGTCTGATAACAAAATTGGCGACCATACTGGGGATATGTTGTGGGTGGGAAATCCCTCCTATGGACTAGAACTAAGGGTTTTATCATGCATGCAGAAATGACCTAAAGATTCTTACTTTTTACCATCATCCTTTGCCTAAAACCCCATTACTCATAAGTAAATACAAGTCTCAATAGATTAAGTTGGTGTACCTTATTCTTTGTGTTTGATGTTGATCCCTTTTTGCGCTTGGTCGTTCTTTGACTGCAACTCTCCTCCCAATGTTGACCTGCATTTACTAAAGACAAACAAAGAACTCCACATGCATTTGATATATTAACTAACGTGTTAGATATTTAATCAATCATACAATCAATGTTCCAATAACGATAGTCTCATATGGAGGGATGGGAAAAGCAATTCTTTTATTAGCTTCACAATGATACCTTACAATGATAAAGTTGGCTACTGCTCTTCGATCCTGGTCATGGGCTCATCTTCCACTGTCTTCCAACTGATTTTCTCTATACTTCTCTTTGCACAAGGATGGCTAAAGGTTGGGACAAAGGGAATGATCAATCGGGTATAGTTTCTTTACTATGATTCTCCTCCTCCAAATGGGACCCCTAACCCTTCTTTTATAGGCTAGAAGAAGCTAGGTATTTGGCCAAATTTCTAGCCATGCATGGATGAAAGGTTTAGTTAACTTACCCAAAGCTGTGTGTTATGTCAACAAATTTCCTTTTTTCATGCTTTTGTAGGTATACATGGGTTGTCTTGGGTCAGCTAGCGTGTACACACATGCAGTAATGTAGCAGGGCACATGGGCCTTTATAAAAGGGGATTTTAAGAAGAGTTTTTCAATAGTGTTTTGGAAAAGAAGGAATCCGATATGGCCTAATGTCATGTAAGCATGTCTAGTGCAAATTAGGGTTATTACAGATGCCCCCTAATGTGTGAGTTCAAAATAGCATTTTATGGTCGAAATACAATAACAATCTTCACCAATGTGCCAAAACAAGTGAGCCCAGGGATCATAAATCGGGAGGTGTTGTTTGCAAAATAATAATTGTCTCACCAAGGAGGGCATACCCATGCTCAGGATAAAATAAAATCATGGCTACCAATGAAATACATTGTAGATCCATGTCATATAACTATATAAACTATAGCCGCAAGCAATACACAACGAAGCTACATCTTGAAAGCAAAAAGATATATGTGTAAAGTATCCATCTTCTAGAAGATGATAAAGCCTAATGGTTGGAGATGAGGTCTTTATATCTCGAGCCACAACCTTAAAATCTTCAAAAATCAGGTAGGAGTGTAATATGAGTGTATGACTTCACTACCTAGAGGTATTCGATGGCTCATCGGTCATGGACTAGAGAATATTGATGATCAGACTGAAGGCTTCATTCATTTCAAACAAATACTTGATTGGCCATTCAAGATGGGGCATGAGGGCAAGAGACAAAATGTAGAGGGGTCGACTCAGGCTTGGTAAAAAATTCCCTTGGACAATAGCATAACAAATGATGAGACTCGGGCAGCATGGCATTAACATAAGTTTACGAGGCAAGAGGCAACACAAACTCTCCATATGTTTGGAAGAATAACCAAATGGAGGAGGACACAACTCTATGTAGCAAGAAAAGCTTCCTAAGGTCATATTAAATCCCAAATTTTGATGAACAAATGGACATATGTGCTTTATCCAAGGGCGACTCATTATGCTGCCAATAAAGAAAATACTTTTCCCTTCCTCTTTTTGGGGTATATTTGATTTTTTTTATCTTTTTCAATAATTTTGGAAAAAGAATAAAAGAATGTTACGTTACAAAGGAGGAATGAGTGTTGCAAACATACAAGTTCAAGGCATAGGGACAAGACTGAGGTTCAAAGTAAGGACACTCAGGAAAAATCCTCCAGGGGCCAAAGGTGTCAAGATGTAGAGGCAAAGTGCTATAGGGCTTGCGTATAAGGCATGCTTTAGATGGTTCAGTTGAAAACAACATGGAGTCGACATTAGGCCAAAGATGCAGGTATGCAAATGCAATTAATAAAAAACACAATGGTAATGTCCTTCGATGTGAGTTTAACGAGCCCAGAGAAGGTAAGCTCGATGGTTTTTCATATTTATAGAGTCTGAAAAAATGTAAAAGGAGACTCCAATGGGGTACCTTTTTCGAAGGTAGTCTAGTCGGTTCAAAAAGGGGTAAACTAGCACCAACAAGACATCTATTCAAAATCATTTTAACGAGTGTGATAAAGACAAGATCACTCGGCAATTTTTTCATTTTTAAGGAGTTTGAAAAAATCCTAACTATACCTGAGCATTACGAAACAAAAACTACTAAACAATGTTCGAAACTTGACCTAGACTCCTAGGTACCTACTTATAAATGTTTTTGGCTTACCATCCATTACATCTTCTTACCAAAACCCTAACACTATCATGGCTAGATCTTCTTGCATGCATGCTTCACATAATTTCCTCTTCTGCATGCATTATCTTGCACGTGCTTATTTTCCTTCATGTGTGTCTACCTTACACGTGTTTCTTTTCCTACATGCACGTCTACCTTACACATGTTTCTTTTCCTCAAATATGATCTTGCGACCAACACTTGGTGTGATGCCTTGCTAGGATAGTTTTTCTAGTTAGGGTTCATTGTTAATGGTAGATGCCTTAGCTAGAGTTTGGAATCATTTGGATTTTCCTTGCTTGTGATAAGATTGAAGGAGTAGCTTGTAATAATCTTAATCTTTTGGAGTGGTTAGGAGTAGCTTGGTGTGATTCCTTGATGGGTCGTGTTTGTTGGTTATGGTTTATTGTTAATAGTGGATGTCTTATTTAGGATTTGGAATCATTTGGAGTGTTCTAGCTTATAATTAACTTGAAGGACACATTGTAACAAAGTGTGATAAATTGATTGGTATGTACTTGAAACTTCATTTGATGTATGTATGAAGTGTTGTTAAAGTTTCATGTACTTGTAAATATGATTTTATCTTATGTTGTCATGGTGATTGAGTAGTTTCTATCACTGGTTATGTAAGCTGATTTAACATAACAATGAGCATATTTTGTTCAGTGATAAATATATTGTTCATAAGTAATTTTCTGATTTGTTAGATGTTGGGGATTGTACCCTTAGGGTTGTGAATTTTCTCCCCTTGAAGTACATTGTTTCACTATGTATTTTCTTTCATTGCCCTATGTAATTTGGTTGCACATAAACGAAATATATGCTATTGTAATTTATATTTCAGATTCAAAGATAATGTTGAAATTTTATTGGAAATAGATTTGGGGAACCTCAAGTTTTGAGGTGAATTTCTGAATTTGTTTTAAGATCAAAGTTTACCAAGTTTCCACACTTGAGCCATTTGTGTTGGAGATATTACACACACCTAGGATTTTCCTTTCATTTTCGTTTCCTATGTTTATTTGTCTATGTTAAGGGTCCCTTATTATGAGATATTCTCCCCTCATTGAGGATATTATCCCCTAGACAAGGGTGCCACATACCCTCCAGTCAACTCTCAGTTACCATTTAATTAGACTAGTTGAGTGAAGTGTTGCATGTCAACATTGGTTTTATCACCAATTATTGCATGCTAACCTAATGATCATCGACAGTAATGTGAAATTGCATTGGGATCATCACCAATAAGGTGTATTCCACATGTGTAATTTATATCCTCCTCATTCCACTCTAGTTTCGCTAGTTAACTAATGATTGCATGGCCAGTTAACTAGGATTAGGTGGAAGTTGACTCTAGTGACTTCCACTGTGTGTCATATCTCTCTAGAGCACTTCTAATGTGTAATATTTGACTACTATGGAAACTTAGTTATGTGATATAGATTATATAACTTGTATTGTATCATTCCTCTCATTTGGTTAATATAAATTCTTTCATTCTTTCCTCCATTTTTGTCTCTTCTCTTCATACCATTGCATGTTTTGTATGATTCATTGTTAGCTAGATCATATTTGCAAGTATCTTAGAGAATTTAGATGGTATCAGATCCCACATGCCTCTAGCAAGGATAATCATCAATACTCTTTTGCAGGTACCAAAGATGGAAAAAGGTACCAGAAAATATGGAATTTCCCACATCTGCAATTCTAATGCCATATAAATACTTCGACTGGAAGCCAAGAATTACCCACATGTTCATGGGTAAAGGATTGTATTAGATAGACATGGCCATAGAAACAGAACCCACCTCAACAATGGAAAAATACAAGTACTTCAACCTCATGGACAGGGCTTACGATCTCCTATGCATGTCTAGTTATCCCGACTTATGGTTTCACATCGATGCATGAAAGACACCAAATGAGATATGGACCATCTTGGATGGACTCTTTGGAAATCAGAATGAAATGAGGGGCCATTTTGTAGACGTATATATGAACTCCTTGGATTCGAAGAACTTTGAAAATCTCCAATATTTCTTCACCAAATTTAAATCTCTCCTCTGTGAATTGAAAGACCATGGTATCAATAAATACAAAGTAGAAAACAATTGATTCTTTCTATCATGGAAAAACATGGACCAAAATATAGTGTATTTGTCTCCACATTTCATTCTAATAGATTCAACACAGGATCAACCTAGACAATGCCTTCATTATCAAAATTTATTGAGGCTTTGACACAGGAGTAGGATAAGCTTATTTATATGGGAATAATCAAGTGCCCCAATGCACAATCACTTTTTGTGCATGATGGAAGCAACTCTCAAAATCCTAAATCCAAATAGATATGCAAAGGAAAGTCTCATGCAAAGCCAAAGAAGGAAGGGTACTCCAAACCCTTCAATGATTCCTCGGGTTCCAAAGGTGGAAAAAGAAAACAAGGGAATAAGTGTGTTTAATGAAATCATGGGAACCATCCAAAATATGCATGCATGAAGAAGAAGATTGATCAGATGGAAAAAATTCTTGAGAAAAACAATCTTGGGGACTTCATTCCTGATGATTCCAAGAAAAATTTAGAAGATCGAGACCCCAATATAGGTAATCCTCATGCATAATTAGTTGTACATTCTTCTCGTGACAATTGGATTTTATATTTAGGAACTTTCCATCACATGGAAAACACAAAGGATATTATATCTTCTGTAACTACATGCATGAGGACTCTTATCGTAATTAGAGATGACTCTCCAGTCAAGGTCACTAGAAAAGGGAGAGTGGAACTAGACCATGGAATCTTTGAGAATGTCCTACATGTTTCTCAACTTTTGGTGAATCGACTCTTAGTGTATCAAATTACACACTCAAGATCAGGAAAAAAGGTGGAGTTCACACCAGACTCCATGTCCATATTTGACATGCAAAATAAATCCGGAATTGTTTTCAAGGAGGTATATCATAAATCTTGGTTATATTCTTTTACTAAGTTTATTGAACCTAATTCCTTTGTACTACTTATGAATGTTGGTGATTGTAGTAGATTATGGAACGAGAGGTTTGGTCACATGAACCCCTAAGGTACATGAAACAACCTAGAAAGAAGGGGTTGGTCACAAGGTTACATAATATCCACTTTTCCAAAGCTATTTGTGAAGGATGTGTCCTTGGAAATTATCCTCTAGAGAAGTTGTAGAAGGGGAAAGATCACAAGGCCTCCTCTCCATTGGATCTGATTCACAATGATCGCATGGGTCCATTCTCACATCCATCCATAAACAAGGCAAGGTATGTGTTGGGTCGCAAAAATACGACACTTTATTCATATTTCATATCCCATTTGTCGCCTTTATTTCCATTTCATTCTTCCATAAAACCATAATTATCATCACTTTCATAAAAACATATGGGTTTACATTTCCATTTCACAAATTATTTATTTTGAGTATTTTTAAGATAATTTGTGATTAAATACTATAAAATTAACATATTTTCATTATATTTCAAAGTTGGATGAGTTTTGTGATGACTATAGGCATATTTGAAGATTTTCACAAAGTCAAAAATGACCACCTAGCTTCAAATTCGAATTTCATCTTCAAGTTTTGATTTGGAGATAATCATTCAAGCTAACTTCAAGGAGAAGATCATGGATAGAATATCTTATCTAAGATATTTATGGAGGATTTGAAGGGATAGGTTGAGAGAAAAGTGGATCTGTAATTATGAGTTTGTTATCTTTATTCATGTATAAATAAGCAGGCTCTCTCCTCATTTGAAAAAGGAGGCCTCTATCTAGAATAGAGAATAGAAGAATAGAGTGATTGAGCTTTGATTCATAGTCTTGTAGTTTTGAGATAGTGATTTTCATTATTTGTCAAGTATTGGATTGTTTTAATGCAAGATTTTACTTTCTCATAGTGGTTTTTCATTTACCTTTTTGTCGTGTGTTGTTGTAGATGTTTTTAAAATGCTTTCATTAGATTTAATTTACGCACTTTCATGTTTTCATAGATTAATTCTAGATTTCATGCTTTCGTAGCTAGATAAAGTTTTTGCTTTCATAGTTAGATTATGTCTCATTTGATTTCATAGATTCAGTTTTAGTCTCAAGTTTATGTAGCATTAGGATAGTTTCCTTTCATAGATTAGTTGCATATTTTGTGCTTTCTTAGATTTAGATTCAACGACAGTAGTTTAACATGTTTCTTTTCAATCATTAGCATAGATTAGAAATCCTCTTATCCTGCATATACTTTGCGTACATCTCATAAGATTACGACTATGGATTGTTAATTTATGTCGCAATTACTATCATATAATTTGCTCAACATTTTGGCGTCGTTGTCAGGGAGGTGTTAAAAGGGTTAGAGTTAGATTTTATTTTTCAGTTGTGTGTAATTGATTTTATTTCATGCAACTGTTTCTTTTGAGTTTGTTTTTACCTAGTTTATCACTTTTGCATTTATATTTTTAGTGTAAAGTTTGGATTGTGAATTAGTTTCTTATTTCATACTAGTTTTCTTTTGATTTTGTTCATCTTTAGTTTTGTACTCATTTCACACTCGTTTTGCACTTGTTTCGTACTAGTTTTTCATTTTCGTTTTTTTCTAGTATTTGGTTTGATTTTCATTAAAATGATTTTTCAATCAGCTAACTGTGCGAACAAATAACCTGGTGACAACAGGGTCTCAGTAACGCAAGGAGTTCAAGTTTGGTGTGTTTTATTTTTACAAATAAGTTTTAATTTCTTAGTTTTAAATCTTTGATGATTAATCAATCTCCTTTTTTGATATGGTTTAACAATGAGTTTAAGCTTGGAACAACTCACTCAGATCCTTGCAAAAGTCAGGATCTCCTTTTCTCACAAAGAGGAGATCTTGACAGTAGCCGAGGGCCTAATTAATCCTCCAAGAACAAACGATGAATCAACATATGAAGCACTCTGCACATCTGATGACAAAAAATTATACAAGACGAAGATCAAGGAGGATAACGAGGAGTTGCGACATGATCTGAGAAGTGAAAACTATGCCTATAAAAATAGTATCGAACGATGGTTTCAAGCAGGTACCAGGTTAGATCCATTCAATTTTTCTTTTTGTTTTGTTAATTTACAATTTCAGCCGTCAATTTCGCACGCTTACGTCTATTTTCGATTTTCATTTGCGAAATTCACAGTGAACATATTCTTATTATTGTTGCGCTTATGGCTACACTGGAATTTTGATTACACATAACTGCTTTCTAAAATTAGAGTAGAGTAGAGTAGGTAAGTTAGGTTAGTTTTCAATAAGTATGCTCTCCTCCACGCTTCGTGCGATCTCGAGGATCATAAAGTAGGACGTCTCTAACGTTTCCAGGAAGAATGATGATGTAAAATTGTTTTAATCATTTTATTTGCAGTCTCCATTTGCTAAGAAATCTATTTTCTTTAATTTTATTTGAATTTGTCTTCCTTTAAAATTTTTATAGGAATAATAAAAAAAAAAATTATTAAAATTAAAATTTAGCTTTTTATATCTTCGTTCTTTAACATGGGAATAGAAAAAAAAAATCCATTTAAAAATATGTATAAAAAAAAATTGTTTACAAAAATAAAAATAATAAATGATGTTGATTTTCGACAAAGCCTCTTCACCAATAAAGAAATCAAGATCTACCTTGACAACTGCATCATGCTATGTTAACCAAATTCCCTTTCCAGAGCCTCTAGATTCATTCACTGTATCTTTGTGTATGCGGTGCCATTGGTGAGATCTAGCGTCCATATGGAGAGCTTCAACTTCAGATCTGATTTGATCTCTCATGCCATTCTCTTCTAATTACTCTCCTCCTGTGCATCCATCCGTTCGAAGATCAAACCCCATTGTTGTCAACACAAACTGAATTTCAAGTCGGATAGAGCATTGAAGATCTTGGCAATTTCTGAGTCACTACAAATCATTCAAGACTATAACCCTTGATCATATACACTGTTGATATGGAACAAGCATAAAGAGAGTCGATATCCATTGACATGCAAAAAGATCCATGTGAAGGAGGATCATGCACAAACAACAGATCTGTTGCCGAGAAAGAAGATTTGAAACATTTCACCATACGATCTGATTTTAAGTAATCCTTCATCGACTGCATATCTGCATTGGATTACAGAAGAGAAATTATTGTTCAGATTGGATGAAGTTGTGATCAAATGGTGGCTTCCGCAGTAAAGGCTTTCGTTCCCCCCAAAATGATAGGTAGCATGGATATCTCTGCCATACACACATTTAGCGGCGGTTTTAACTGTTCCATCTTTTTGTGCAACCATAATGAGAGATCCTTGGGATCCCAATCCCACGAAATCACATCCGTCAGCCTTTTTCTGCCATCCCATTCAAAGCCGCAAGTTACTCCTCAATTCCTAAGATCCATCTGTGTATTTCTTGCTTCTTTCACTGTAGTTTCTAAGTACCTGATTAAGGAGGTCATTTTCAAAAAGCCGAGTGGATGACATATTAACCATTGTTGTTGTTTGACTTAATCAAGACGGTGTGCATAATATCATTATAAAGAATATCGTAAGTCTTGTGAATCGTGAGTATATCTGCCATCAAGAGGAGGTCATAATTTGAGGAGGAGATCACAAATTTCTGATTCATTCTGCCCACCTTTAAATCTTAGGGATGTATCTCACTTGTGATCCACGATATATCTTGAAATTATTTTTTTGTCGAATGTTTCCTGGACCTTTGATGTGAGCTACAACAAAGGGTGCTACAAGTCCTCTTAAATCCATGTTTTATGCGCCATGTCTCATAATATCTAGAGAGTCTATCCGGCCAGTTGTTCCCACACCATCCAATCTTGTATGCATGCTTGTTTTTGTTTTCTGAAGTTCTATTCCATTATGTGATTCTTTTGCCACTATTGAGAGGGGTTTTCAGGCATTTTTTTTAAGGGTTTTGTGTTGAGGAGTGAGAGAGAGAAAATTTCGTCTCCTAATTCTAATCCCAATGCGAATTTGAGGAAGCCCATGTTTACCAAGATTAATCAGCTTCGACCAGGAAATTTTGGCCACAATTTGATAGTGAAGGTAACAAGTGCCAAGATTGTTCTTCAGAAGGAGCATCCTGGCAACCAAGTTCATCAAATGCAAATAGTTGAATGTTTAATTGGCGATGAAATGGGCATCGTTATTTTCACGGCCAGAAACGATCAAGTGGATCTTATGAAGGAAGGGTCTACAATCATCTTGCGCAAAGATCAACATGTTTAAAGGTTCAATGCAACTTGTTGTTGATAAATGGGGTAGGATTGAGGTGACCGAGCCTGCAAAATTCTCAGTGAAGGAGGAGAATAATCTCTCTCTTGTGGAGTATGAGTTGGTCAATGTTCAAGAACACTAAAAATTATAATTATGCATAGTGAGGGGTGCAATGTATCCCTTTAATTTCTGATTAAAAGTTTGCTTAGTAGGCAAATGCAAAACATGGAATGGGAAGTAAGCGATAACCATACTTGTAATGGATGGCAGTTTCATCTTATTTTTTATTTGATCACAAATTTTGAAATTCCACTTCATAGCGACATTAAAATATACCGAAAATCTTGGGAACAACTTGCTTGGGCTTACCATATCAATATTATCACAAGAACATTGACTTACTTTCAGTGAAGGTTAGTTAGGTTGGGTTGGGGACAACTTGTTTTCTCCTGTGGTATACTGATGATGCATCTTATGTGTAAGACTTCAAAATTTGTATGGTAATAGTTAGGTTAACCAAATTTTTCTGAGGGTGTTAACTTATTCTTTGCTTGGATTTCATGGTACAGAATGCTAGTGTTACAGTACACTAATAGGCATAAATCAAAACTACCTGTAATATAACCAATTTTCATTCTCTTAATTCTGAAACTTGGGTCTACATCCAATTTTTGGATCAAAAATAAAATAAAAAAATTACTATAAAAACTTGAAAGAAAACTATAAAAATCAAAATTAGAAAAATCAAAACATAAAAAAATACATAAAAATTATAAAAATGCCAAATCGCAAATGGACTTTTCAACAAATTTATGAAAACAATGCTAACACATGCATTTACACTTAAACACTAATTTGTTTTCTTGAAGTCACTTTGACATAAATTGGGAGAAGAATCTAGCACGCAACAACAACAGGTAAAAATGTCTTTTCTTTTGTCGTGTTCATACTTCTCTATCCATGATTATGTTTTGCGAACTTCTCACAAGTTTTCATGCAGGAATTGGTACTAAGCTTTTTCAGGTTCAAAGCCAGTCACATCTCATCACGAAGTGATTTTCGAGAATCAAAAAATCTTTCCATGAAACATGCCTTGTTGGACACTTTGAAGGAGCTGATCTTCATATATCTTATGACGTTTGCAGTTACACAAGAAACCGTTCATAGACCCATTTGTGTTATGAATACTCCCATTTCTCCTTCCAAGTTTATTTTCCATCCATGTCGTGAAGTCCATTTTCCATCGCCTTATCCTTCATGACTTTGCACGTGCCTACCTTTCTAAGTCACATACATCTCTTTTCTCTTTTACATTTATTTTTCCTTGCAAATAAAACCAGTCAGTTCCCTTTTTGATGACTACATTACCCTGCTTTCTTTTTCATACACAATATTGCTACTGAGGCCTTTTCATCTATATTCCTACCAATCATTTATACAAACTCACGTTGACTGATGTGGGATTCCTTAAGGCCCACCTTTCAACAAGTCTTTCCCCATCGACCTCAGCACCTTATCTGGGATATATACTAGAGTCCATTTGAGTACCTAGAGGCTTGCATGCCTTAATGGCAATTTCTCTCGTTGATAATCATGGGAATACATCATTGTCTCTTGATTGTCAGATATTGCAAGTGGCTTGACATCAGCACATCTATTCGCACTTCGCAAGATGTACTCGGGTACCTTGGCACTCATTGACATCAATGGTGAGTTTTCCTCACATTGGTTAACGACATTCATCAATGGTCGGTAATCCAATGACTTCTCTTCATGCTCGACATTGACACATTCATTCGCATGACTAGAATTGTACCATCGAGTTTAGCAGGGGGTGAACACTATACACTTTTCCATGACTCCATCGAGAGTTGCAGCAATGTTTTTCCATCCATATGAGAGTACCACAGTTCCACTTCCATAGTTCCTCTTTTCCATGATTCACCAGCAACAGTTCAGATTCTTCCACTTCATATTCTCTGATCCAGTAGTTCTAGCAGTCGTAGCTACAGTAGCATTCACCTTTCACATGATCATATAGCAGTGACATCTTCCATGTTCCAGCAACCATATCATCCATATTCCTATTGAATAGTTCATCAACTTTTTGGGTAAGAGGAGGTACGTTCTTTTCTAATCTTTAATCATGCAATTCCTTAAGTGATAAAAATAGATAAATTTGGAAATTTTCCTTACCTTAGTCTTCTCCTTTTCCTACACATACCACATCTTCTATGGGGGNGATATTCATTTCATAATTCCATTTACATATTCATCATCTCATTTTCCATTTACCAACATGTTTTTCCCAAACTATGCCTAGTTGCATTTTGATTCAAAAAATATTGCTATATATATTGGCATGATTCAAATATGAAGAAAAAAAGGGCTTTCTAAGTACATTGATGACTTATCATTTCCAGTACATTCATGTTTCTAATATTATGACTTGCAACAAGAAAATAAGTAAAACAAACAAATGTTGTTAACACAAGAACTAGCATTTGTCATATTGATGGTTGTCACACAATAACCAACCACAAGAAATATTAGCCGCCACTCATGTATCTCAACATGAAATGATTTATCATTACACATCATCATCATGTAAAGCCACAACTAAGATGCCAAAAGCCTAAAGAGAATTCATGCAAAGTTGCATGAGGACATGCAACAAGTTCAGTTGGGGGGAATGTCGGGTCGCAAAAATATGACACTTTATTCATCTTTCATATACCATTTGTCACCTTTATTTCCATTTCATTCTTCTATAAAACCATAATTATCATCACTTTCATAAAAACATATGGGTTTACATTTTCATTTTCCAAATTATTTATTTTGAGTATTTTTAAGAGAATTTGTGATTAAATACTAGAAAATTAACATATTTTCATTATATCTCAAAGTTGGATGAGTTTTGTGATGACTATAGGCATATTTGAAGATTTTCACAAAGTCAAAAATGACCACCTAGCTTCAAATTCGAATTTCATCTTCAAGTTTTGATTTGGAGATAATCATTCAAGCTAACTTCAAGGAGAAGATCATGGATAGAATATCTTATCTAATATATTTATGGAGGATTTGAAGGGATAGGTTAAGAGAAAAGTGGATCTGTAATTATGAGTTTGCTATCTTTATTCATGTATAAATAAGCGGGTTCTCTCCTCATTTGAAAAAGGAGGCCTCTCTCTAGAATAGAGAATAGAAGAATAGAGTGATTGAGCTTTGATTCATAGTCTTGTAGTTTTGAGATAGTGATTTTCATTATTTGTCAAGTATTGGATTCTTTTAATTCAAGATTTTACTTTCTCATAGTGGTTTGTCATTTACCTTTTTGTCGTGTGTTATTGTAGATGTTTTTAAAATTCTTTCATTAGATTTAATTTACACACTTTCATGTTTTCATAGATTAATTCTAGATTTCATGCTTTCATAGTTAGATTAAGTTTTTTCTTTCATAGTTAGATTATGTCTCATTTGATTTAGTAGATTCGGTTTTAGTCTCAAGTTTATGTAGCATTAGGATAGTTTCCTTTAATAGATTAGTTGCATATTTTGTGCTTTCTTAGATTTAGACTCAACAATAGTTGTTTAACATGTTTATTTTCAATCATTAGCATAGATTAGAAATCATCTTACCCTGCATATACTTTGCGTACATCTCATAAGATTACGACTCCGGATTGATAATTTATGTCGCAATTACTATCATATAATTTGCTCGACAGTATGTGCTTACATTTTTTATGATTACTCAGGTTATACTTGGGTATTTTTTCTCAGGAAGAAATTTGACGTATTTGAGCATCTCAAAGAGTTCAAGGCACTCGTTGAGACTCAATCAGTGAGAAAGATAAAATCCCTATGTAGAGATAATGGGGGGTAATAAATGGAAGTCACCCACTTATGTATCTTTGGATCATGAGCATGGGCTCGCATTCCCTATGAGAAGAGGAAAGCATTAAATCCACAAAGAAACCCATTTATCTTTGTTGGATATCCTGATGGTGTTAAGGGATACATATTACATGATCCCTCTACATACCATCTCATCATTGAGTGTAATTTCCAGTTCGAGGAAAGTCCCTCACATGCTCTGCATGAGCCACATGCAGATATTTTGTACTTCCACCAGTTGTGGATGATGATTCCACACATTCGGATCACACCATAGATTTGAGTTCTGATACAAAGTTAAAATATTCATAGGATATATATGAGCATTCAAAGCATTCATATGCAGAGTCATTACACACATATCAGGAGACAAAGAAGATGCCCAACTAGGAACAATCTACTAGATCTCAGTATCCGAGGAGGACTAGATCTCTGTATGAGCATCCTCCTCATGTACTCATTGCCACTGAACCCACGATGCCTCTACATTGTTATATGGTTCAATATTTAGACCCAAAAACCTATAGAGAGGCTGCAGAGAACTCCTTTTAGGAGGAAACCATGCAGTAGGAGTACAACTCTCTCCTTAAGAACTAGACTTGGGATATAGTTCTGCTTCCTTCAAACATGAAGATTTTCCTATGCATATGGGTATACATGACCAAAAATGCAGTAGACAGACAAGTGAAAAGACACAAGTCAAGATTGGTTGCCAAAGTATTTTAGCAGATCCACGTGATCGACTATGATGAGACTTTTTCTTTAGTAGTAGAGTTGGATTCTATCAAGTTGGCCCTTCTTGTTGGAGCATCCAGGGGATGGAAAGTACATCATATGGACGTGAATACTCATTTTATTCATGGGGATCACTCAGAGGATATTTGTATGGAGAAGCCACCTGGATTCATACATAATTCATATTTAGTGTGTCGACTCAAAAAATTTCTCTATGGTCTCAAGAAGGTTCTTAGAGCATGGTACACAAATATGGACTCCTTATTTCCATGGAAGAATTTTTTCATATGAAAATCTAATACAAATGTCTTCTTGTTGAGGGATACTAACTCACTTTTGATCCTATTTGTTTATGTGCGTGATTTTTTTTATCACCGACAACTTTGTTTCAATGATTTCCTCAATCAAGGGGTTTCTTCATGAAAGGTTTTCAATGATGGACATGGGTCCACTCCATTTCTCTCTTGGTCTTGATATTGTCCAGGATGCTTCATGAATCAAGATATATCGTGATAAGTATGTTGGGGATCTCATGGAGATATTCCATATGATAGACTACAGGTCTACACCTACACCTTTTTTATCTGATAATAGACTTGATGATGCTAGAGGTAGACCACTAATAAGAAAACACCTTGTATAGACAACATGTAGGGATCCTTATGTATCTCACCCACACCTGACCATATCTATCATATGCAGTAGGAGTAGTCTCCATGTACATGAAAGAGACGCATGAGTTACAATGGAAGGCTACCAATCACATCCTCATACATTCAGGGCACCATTAGTTATGGGATCCACTATGCAGCAGGTTGAAATTTTGATCTCATAGGATTCAAGGATTCTAACTAGTTTGGAAATGGAATTGATTGCAAGTCCACTTTCAAGTACATGTTGAGTTTGGATTCCGGCCCAAAATGTTGGTCAAGAAAAAATAATTCAGCTATTTTTCTATCTTCAGCAGAGGCCAAGTATGGGGTAGCCATCAACATCACCATCTATGAATTGTGGCTACAAAAATTCATCACCAATATTGGCATTTAGTTCCACCATCCAACTGTGATTTGGTGCGACAACTAGAGTACACTCAAATTCTGTCGAGATCCAGTATAGATACAATGAACAAAACATATCGAGATCCATATGAATTTTATTAGGGAGTTGTTTCTTGATAGGGTCATCAGTTTTTAGTACT
This sequence comes from Picea engelmannii, assembly GCA_009831015.1. Lineage (NCBI taxonomy): Eukaryota > Viridiplantae > Streptophyta > Pinopsida > Pinales > Pinaceae > Picea > Picea engelmannii. The sequence goes on along the minus strand of ML778325.1, from coordinate 1,965,620 downwards.
TCCCTTCCATTGATCAGACTATCAACATCTTCACCAAGACATTCACTGAGCAAAAATTCCATAGTTTGCATGATTGTCTTAGAGTAAAGGACATAGTTTCCTAGCAACTGTCTTTCTCTATTTTTGATACATTATATTTTTAGGGCGGGGGACGGGGGGGTCCCATGAGGTTTTCCCTCTTTCCTCACTTTATTTCAATGTTCATTATTTGTATTATTCATGGGTACTTAACATGGCCTCTATTGTCGAGACCCATTCATTATGTATACTCCCTAGTAGTGTCCAGGGGAGGTGTTGGAAATATTACACACACCTAGGATTTTCCTATGTTTATTTGGATATGTTAAAGATCCCTTATTCTAATATATAATCCCATTATTGAGGATATTCTCCCTTAGACAAGGGTTCCACATACCCTTTAATCAACTCTCAGTTACTATTGAGTTAGACTAGTTGAGTGAAGTGTTTCATTTCAACTTTGGTTTTATCAACAAGTGTTGCATGCTAACCTCGGGATCATCACCAGTAATGAAAAATTGCATTTGGATCATCACCATTAAGGAAAAATCCACATGTGTGAGTGATATCCTCCTCATTTCACTCCAGTTTGGCTAGTTAATTGATGATCGCATGGCCAGTTAACTAGGACTGGGTGGAATTTGACTCTAGTGATTACTAGTGTGTGTTAGATCTCTCTAGAACACTCCTAATGTGCATTAGTTTACTACTGTGGTGAGTTAGTTGTGTGATATAGAGTATATAACTTGTATTTTATAATTTTCTCATTTAGTTAATCAGAATTTTTTTATTCTTTCCTCCAATTTTGTCTCTTCTCTTCACACCATTGCATGTTGTGTATGCTTCATTGTTAGCTAGATCTTCTATGCAGGTATATCATAAAATCTACAATATGTGAGTATGACTATGTTCTCTTTCTCATCGATCTCAAATATTTTACATTGCATTTTTTCAAGGTTAGTGATGCACAAATTTATTGATCCAACAAATTGGATCTTGTTAGAGAGAGGCCCCAACAAGCATAGCGAAATGAATATGCTAGGTATCTACACACTAGATGGGTCTATAGGAACCCTTCACATGGTATACATGGATCTCCACTAAGTGTTCCAAACATTCTTGAATATGCTCCATTTCCAATGGAAACTTGCAAAGTGTAAGGTACTAGGGGGGCTTGTAGAGACCATAAAATCCCCATAAATAGTCGTCAAAATGGAGAGTAATTGCCTTATTAGAAGATGCATAAAATTGCACAATGAATAAACCCTTTGGATATAGATATAAAAAACCCTCCTTCAATAAAATGGGATTATGTATTTGATAAATTTATTTGTGTAGATCCACCAATATAGGCCACAAGACAAAAAAATGACGAATGAGCCCATAATTTTGGTAGAATTAAGGTTGATGCTTGATTGTATTAGCCACATCAATAGTGGGAATAGAGGAATCATTTTACACATAAACGAGACTAGGAGGACAATAGAAAAATCCATGCAAACCTAAAAATGATCTAAATTAATTAAAGGGCATGTGGACATTTATATAAATCACACAAGGGTTGTGAGAAATTGGCAACAAGGTGGTTCTGTCCAGGTCTGATGACCTCAAAACTCAACTAGGTTATCTAAATATGTAGGATTAAGGATCCATGGGAGTTTAGGATTGAACTTTAAAGGGTGTAATCATCATTAAATAACATACCTATGAAAATTACAGAAGAAACCTTAGACGTGGAGGTGAGTAGAGAAGGTCACATCTATTGAGGATGGCTTTGGAGGATGGAAGAAGGGGGAAGGTTTTTGGTGGTAGGTAGGGTTTTTGGTTGAGTATTAGAGGATGTGAGAAGGAAGGGTTTATATGGTTTCAAGGATAAAAATAAGGATGAGAGTTCATGGATTAGGAAGAATAAGAAGTATATTCATTTTTCCATTGGTGAAAGGAAGATTGTTCTGCCTCATTATTGGATCCTAGATGGATTAGATATGTCATGGAAACGAGATCTATATATTTCTATGGATAGAATCCTATAGAATATAAAATGTTTCCTTGGATAGGGGAGCCTTGGAGCAAGGTTATCTCTAGTAAGATCAAAATCTATCCTCCCAATGAAGGTATTTTCTTCTTTTATTTTGACAAATTTGAGAAAACATGTTTTTTATTAGGAAAAAAAACAAATACAATATTCCACATAATTATAAAACAATATGAAATATGTAGGTTTCAATAAAATGGTAGGAAATATTTAAGATATTCAAAAATTCATGGGATTTGTTGTATCATAAAGGGAACTAAGTTTCCATCCACCAAAATTCTTATGGATATTGTTCCCTAGCTTTGAACATGTGATGCTCCAGGATAACAATGCTCTGGAGGTGCAACACCAATATCCTCATGATATTCACCCTATAGACCATCACATGCACGGTCTAGTGTGTGTGTTGGGGGAATCTCATGGACCCTAGGATTTTCATTCCTCTGATCCAGAGAAGGAGAGGAAAATATCATTGTGGGTATGTGGATCATGCTAGGACAATGTGGTGTTTGTGCATCACTGCTATTAGTATCCCCATAACCAGGTTATCTCATCAGATCCAAAAACTCCTATAGAAAGAAAATGTTTCATTATTTCTCATATAACGATATTAGAAATTTTTTATTAAATCAATATATGTCAAAAATAACCTTTTTTAAAATTGTTCTTACCCAAAATTGTTCTATATCATACATTAAAATTTTCATCCTTTATTTTCTCTCCTTTGTAGGTGGATTACACATATCCAATTCAATGAATTCCCTATTTGTATTTCGCAAGGCCTTTTGAATTCTTTCCATTGGCTTGATGGAATCATATATTTCATCCCACACATCATTGTGCTTCGATAGTGTGCTCATATACATCAACAAATAAACATGTTAACTCAATTATTATTAGCAATCATTTATATGTAAATCATGGTTATACATGCTGATACCTAGCCAATGCCTTTCCACGATCACCCTACCACATTATAAGATGCATGACATTTTAGAATGTTAGAAAATAATCTAAGAAGCATGAGCTATTAAAATGTATGTTAAATATATAAAAAAGGAAAACATTAGTTATAGGTTTGGTATATTAGTAGAAAATATTTACCCCTATAATAGTAGTGCTTCCATCAATTCAATTCAAATTGTAATCGACCAACAACTCTTCCCCTATAGCTATTGTTTTCACTACACATATGAATATATGATTTCCTTAATGCCCCTGAAATATACAATTGGGTTTCTTTCTTGTTGCCTTGGGTTTTGTACTATTAATAAGACCTACAATATTCCTTGATGCCTTTGGCCTTCCATCAATATACATCGTCTCTCCTTTATTGGGATAGTTGTATTTTAGATATATATAATTTGCAACGACTGCATATATACTTGGAATATATTGGACTAGCCTCAACCAATCTCCATAGTTGTAAAATGGTTTGACATACTCCATCGACTCAACAAGTCCTCCATATTTCACCTTTATTCCATCCATGGGGAATAGACCCATACCATGTATGGATGATGGAGTAATGTGACACATCCTCTCATTTAAACAAAAATTAGTGTCCAACTAAGGAATTTCATTGGGTATCCATAGTATCACTAGATGTTTGTACCTCAAAGGAACCTTGACATCACCTATGATCGCATCGCCATAAGAACATGAACCTCCTTCAACAAGAAAAAATTTCATGTGCCTATGGAATTTTCTTCTGACCTTTTCACATCTAGTTGATATTTCCCTGTTAGATTTGTTTGACATAACATTTTCCCCCCTCCCTCCATAAATTCCATCACCCGAGGATGATAGGTCTGACAGGTACCTATTCAGTTGTACCTAAACTCCATCGAATGAGAAAAAGTAGTTAGCAAAATGGGATAATTTCTAATTTGAAACTATATTTCTAATTCCAAATCTAGACATTGTCATAATTTGACCCAATACATAATTCACATTTCTTCTATTGTTTTAAAATGTTCTAATTTTGGATTATAAAGGACTTGTGACTCTTATATTAAGGCAGAAATGTAATTCAAGCATTTTTTTTCTAGTATTTGTCTACAATTCTTTCTTGAGAGTTTGAAAGTCGAGGAATCAAACCAAACAATAATTAAATAATGAGCTATAAATTCCCATTCAATCATTTACCTAACCATTCAAATTGAGATAATGTAGAAAAGCTTGAAATTGAGCATTTATAGCCTGTTATATTTCATCCAAACTCAATATATGGTAAATCTTGGTGCATGTATTTGATTTTATTCATCAAAAAGGGTGAATTGAAGGGCCTTAAAAACATCTCCACGTTACTCTTGAATGATTCAAATATAGTTACACCAAATTTTGCAAGTTGTCACCCATGTAGAAAGGCCATAGTTCACCAAGCACATCCTCTCACCAAGTAATCCACCCATCCGTCCTCAACTTGGGATCTAGGTAAAAGGTTCTAGAAGGTTTTGATACAATGATGGAGGAGCGAAAACACCCAACTCATTTTCAAAATTTCACCTTCGAGAAGGTGTAGCATGGAAAGAGAAGGATGTGGTTTCCTCGTCATTTGAGTAGATGATAGGGTTGTTTTTATTTCATTGTTGTTTTAAGCATGATTTTAGAGGTTTTAGGAGAAATCTGTGGATTTAAGATTATCCACAACTTTGTACTCATTGTTATATGTAGCTTGTGAGAATAGATGTTGGTAGACGCCACAATGTAAACTCAATTTGAAGTGTTCAGTCCAACAAGGCCGTATATGTATCAAGCTTGATCTGTGTAACAAATTGTGTATTTTATGGTATTTTTGTTTTCTAAGATCATGGGTAATATCGGTTAAATGTTTATGAATGTTAATGGATGTGAGTGTGAGAAATAGCAAGTCTGAGACTGAAAGGTGCATCCTGGAAGCACCGAGACAAAACAAATTGCAGGTTTAATGCATAGTCAAAAGCATAAAGGAGATCCATCGTTGATCACTGTATGGATCAAAAGTGATCCATTTAAGTGATATCATACCCATGAAGAAGAATATTTGATCATCCATCAATAGTGACTCATTTAATCCCTACACAGAGAATGAGAATTAACATTGGTTCTATTGCACATTCGATGAGGAAAAGATGGAGCCGATACCAATATTGATAAGTGTTTGGTCATGATGTTGGCCCTATGGTGCCTAGTGTTTGTCTTTGAGATTGTGTTCCAAAGGAATTAAGTGCTTTAGTTCTAGAGCAGACTTCTAGCTATCGATTCTACAAGTGAATTTGATAAAGTGATCGACGCTTAAAGTATTGAAATTATACCTCTACTTGAATGGCACAAGATCATGATATGATGAAGCTGAAGTTCCTCTGAACTTCACAGATGACCATACTATTGATGGAGAGCGCAAATTAAAACTCAAGGAACCACTACAAGCTCGAGTTACATTTAAAGGAAATATGTTGAGTTTTATTGTTGTCGTGGATGAATTTAGTCAGTTTTGTGGGCCATAACCCACAAGTCCAAGGATTGAAATCAGTGATCTTCCAGACTCGATAATGGTCTTTAATCATACAAGAAAGACAACTAAGGAAATTTCAAATGAGAAACATTAATCATATAACATATTTTATGCATACACGTTTACTTTTCCCTCCAAGAAATTACAAATAGAATGGGCCTATGATTAGAAAAATTTGTCATTCCATCAATCCATACAACAAAACCACCATATGAATCCAAGGAGGAAGTTTTCTATTTTTATGACATTTCTTGGGATTAATCTTTTCTATGTCAAAGTATTATCACAATTACTACTCATCATGAAATCTTGTAAACCAAGGGACAACATTATGAGGCAATTTTTTCAATTAATGGAAATGCAACAAGTTCTATAATAGTAATTGTTATAAGGAAAATAAATTATTATGCATGGGGTCATTGTTTGTTGGTAAACTGGAGCACACTCCATCTTGATTCCCCGGGTTCAAAACTTAGTGAGAATTCTCCCTATACTAGTGCAATGTTTTAACACTCCTATGAAATAGTAAGTCACTTATGATATCATATATTGATGCAAACCCCCTCCTAGGGCTCGTGCGACCTCTCAGTCTAGGATTGAGTTACACAGGAACCTAAGTGACTCTCAGGTCCTCACAGAACCCTTAAAATTATTACCACATGCTCTTTCTTCTCTCACTTCATGAAAATTTGTGTATGCGAGGCTTTTATTACTCCAGCGCAGTCGTGCACATGACCTTGGGCCTAAAACCTTGGGATTAAGTTTTGGAAAGTGGTAACTTTGGTGCTTTGGAACTTTAGGGCTTCGAAATATTTACCAACAACACACTCCAATACTCCTGAATAATAGAACTAGAAAACTCTCGAAGATTTCAAAGATCAACATTCCACAATCCTTGCCACAATCTATGGCTAAAAGGAACTCTGGGGCTTTGGGCTTCGGGACTTTCTGCGACTCCAACACACAATACCTTTGAACTAGCAAAGGGTCGAAATCCACATATCTGACGATCCTTGTTTACTCGTCAACAAACTGTTAGGATTGACTTTGGACTTTGGGAATTTTCACACCAAAACAAATTTCACCAACAACCTTCCGGATAGCCGAATTTTGAATACTCATAAATCTATGGACACGTGTACCCAAAAAATGATGGTTAGGATTTACTCTGGAATTCGATACTTTGGAGAATTCTCTACTCTATGCAAAAACAACCAATTTCTCCCAGAGTGTCAAATCGTCAAACCACTCATGGATCCAATGGCTTGCACTCTCCTAGTGATCTACAGTGTAGATTCACTTTGGGACTTCCAAGCTTCGAGACTTTTTCCTTACTTACAACAACAACTTAAAAAAATTGTTGGAGTAGTGAAGTCTGAAGGACTTGGGGTTTTAACAACCACGCTCCTTCCTTAATCCAATGGATGCAAGGGATTCTGACTTATCCTAAACAGATCATGTTCACTCGCCTAAAAGAAAAGAGATTTCTCCTATTGAGGACTTACTCTCGCTATCCCTCCTTGATATTTTTCACTTAAAGGACTTGAACCTTGGCACACACTTCTTAGTTCCTTCCTGATATTGGGACTTAAAAGAAGTCACTTGTGAACTCCTTTCACTATCTCACCTCTGATATTTTATCAACACTTAACGAAGTGTCGACTCTATGCACTCTTTGCACTGGTCTTCCCTATGAGATTTTATACTCATGTGATTATAGGTGCACTGCTTGCACTCGCTCTGCGTAAACTTATGCTATCTCTCCTGAGATATTTGAACCTATAAAGGTTTTCCCTCCACACACCTTGCGTTGGCAATGTGCACTCCTATGCACCAATATTTCAGAAGAGAAATAATTGAAACTAAAACTAACATTAAGGATTCATTCAATCAACCATTTAGATTCACACACACACACAAACATAGAAACAAATAACATAACATTTACCCATTTACTCAAAGCTAAGCAATCTCAGAGATGGAAAGAAATCATCCTCTTCTTTATTCCTTCAGCAAATATTTACAAGGATTTCAACAACCTTCACCATCTTTCATCTTCTTTCTCTAGTAGCCTCTTTTGGGAATATATTACATTGATTTATACATGAAGGGAATTATTAATCCTTCCCTCCAAACTATTATAGTTCTTTCATATCACAATTAAAAGCATCCTACCACTAGGATTATTACAATAAATGAATAATTACAATCCAGATATGAGTCGATGCTCAAGATATGTACAATCCTACAGGAATTAAAGGAAATTAAAATCTCTTGGAGCACATACAATGTCTCTAGCTTCAAGATCTCATGGGATCTTTAATTAAAAAGTTTTCAAAATTTAAAGTGGCATGCCCTCCTTGGAATCCAAATAAGTTAAGTGTGTTGTGTTGGATGTTGAATCATCCTCCACCTTGCCTCATTAAATGACGACGGTGACGTTGCTGCATCATACTCCTATGGAAAAAATATTCATGGAATCCTATCCATGATATCCTCCACTCTCTTTCCATGCTTCTAGATATCGTTTTCAATTATCCAACTAGCATCTTCTGTTGGATGATTCTCCCATTTAACCATATATTCATAGTAAACTTTTCTCCTAGTTTTCTTAGCAATTCTCTTATCTAATATATTTTCTATCTGTGGCTTCTTTGTTATGGGAATAAGCCACTTCCACTAAATCTCCTCTTGAACATATGTCCCTTCTATGTCATCCATATTGTAAGGGTATAAGTCTGCTACATTAAATATTGGTGAAATTCCAATGTCCTCTTGCAGTTCAATATCATAAGAATTTGTAGCAAATTTTCTGAGGTTTTACAAGATCCTATCTTCTTCATATTCAAATTATTATATCTCCAATCTCAAAATTCACCTCTTTTCTTCTTTAGTATACTATGTTCTTGTGTCTCTAGCTTCTATCCTGTAGCTTTGTTTTGATTTGATCATGCAACTTCTACATTTCTGCAACAAAATCCTCTGCTCCTGCACTTCGAAATTAAGTTTGTCCCAAATATCTTTGTTAGAACTGAGAGTCACACTCAGACTGATATGAGTGAAAGCCCAGTAACCATCATAATTTAAATAATAAAATAAATTTTATGGTTGGTGGATCATGGTTGGGCATGGAGTCATAACATCCTGTAGATTAAAGGCTTGAGCTGCACATCAGAAAAATATTATATACTATCGGGTAGAATAATGGAGAGGAAAAAACATAAATAAGAATGTTCACAAAACAGATATCCTCTTTGTCAAATGGAATGAACAATACTTGAACAAACCAATAATTAAAAGGCAATCACTACAAATCCTTTGCAGCTCATGAATCTCCTAATCACAGGCCACCATGATCTTCATAGTATTCAATTTTAATCAAGTGAGATGAAGGAAAAATAAATACAAATAAAACATGTTGATAATACAACTCTCATGAATCCTCAATGGTAGAAATGTATTAACAATAACATACCCTCAGGCTTACAGTCACACACAAATAAACCACACATGTATCTCTCTCCTCTCTTGGATCATGAATCCAACCCTTTTCTCATCAAAAACCCTTTTCATTTACAGTGAATAATATCCCTCTACCCTAAGTAGGTTGAAACCAGGGATTTTCATAACATCCTCCTCCATTTAGGAGTCTTGTTACAAAAGATTCCAACAAATACCTAACCAATTCCTATTTTTCAGGCTCTTTCCTATTGTGATAAATGCCTCTTGAAACATGTTATGATGCTTGATCTGAAGATGCAACACATTTTCCTCATGTCCAACCAACTCCTAGGAGACCATTCAAACCTTCTTTCACAGCTGGAAACCTTCCCATAGCTCGAGTTTGTCGGATTGTTAGAGTGTGCAATGCCTGTGACAGCATGCACTGCAAACTTTCATGTAGCTGTTGTTTTTGGATTTTCTCAAAAAATACGAAGTGGGTAAGGATGAATTTTTTTCATCAGGTAAAAAACACCATTTTTTACCTCCATGCCAAGTTTCAAAGAAACCCATATTGTCATTCAAATGTTATAAGGAAAACAATCCTCTATTGTGTCCTAATTTCTTAAAAAACTGTCCCAGTTCACAGCACCATTGAGTTCAGGCGTTGTGAACTCTCTTGTAGCATCCCATTTCATTTTTTCCATTTTTTTATCATTTCAAAACTCTATCAAGTGTACGAAGAATGTTGTAAATTTCATAATCTTGATGATCTTGACTAAAGGAAAACACCCAAACTAATAATCATGGTTGGCAAAACATGGTAATCACCCAAAAATGTGCCAAAGGTATAAAATGGGAACTTGAAAAAATTTGGTGTAGAATATGAAGGCTAAACATATTTACTTATTGATTCTAGAGATCCTCCTAGTAGCAGCCTTGGCCAACATGTATAATCATTGCTAGGTTTCTTTTTTTCATTTGTTATGACAATTGGTGTGTGAAAGTGAACTCTCTGTCAAAACATGGTTTTTATCAATGAAAATATCAGTTAGCAGCATGTGAAATTTTAAAACCCGGTTTACATATAATAAACCACATATTTCAAGTGTTAGAGGGGTATATATTCACTATTAAAAACATAAATTTTAAAGGATGCAAAAGATGAAAGTTTCAACAGTCCTAAAACAGAGGGTTTACAACACAATTCGCAGCGCCAATATGAAAACAAGCCAAAACCCCTTTCTCCACCCTCAAACATGATGAACCCTCTCATAAAGTACCATGGGGATCTAGGCTTGATTCTAACATCTTTGAATTTGACCAAAAGTGTTTGCAAACTATCCAACCTCCAATGTTCCTCTTCAGCTAGTCTGCAACACCAGTTCACAACGCACTGGTGTTTTGATTTCATATCTCAAATGCCAAACTGGGTTGGATTGAATTTTGGTCAACGTGTCGATGCCAATATCCTGCTCCTCCACAAAAGAATTTAGAAAAACCCACATCATATTTCAAAAGTTATGATCAAATATTTATAAGACTCTGCTATAGGAAATGAGTTCGCAGTGAAGTTCACAGCGCCTGTCTACCAGTTCATAGCGCCTGATTCAAACAAGATTTGCATGCTTCGAGGAGACTATTAGGATTTCCAAAGACCCGATCCCTAAAAATTTGTTAAAAATAGTCTCTGAAAACAATGAAATCCCTTAGCATGACAAAAAGGTAATGATGGAAATGAATGAATGGAGCACTTGAGTACATTGTGAACTCTCCTAGTGAGTTGGCATCACTCAAATTAAAATTGACCTGACAATTGAATGGATAAAAGGTGATAGCTATAGATCTTTCATACAGTCATGGAGGTGACATGTCAAGGTGATAATAAGGATTTTCAAAGATGTGACTCATGAGGTTTTATCACTCCTTGTCATGATAACAAAGACATAACCCAAATACCCTAGACCAAGGCCAAACTAACTTGTCTTATTTAAATCAAAAGTTGAAAAATGACTATAGCAAGAAGTCATAAAAACTATAAAAACCTATGACTCAAAAACAAAGACTGAAATGACTTTTTGACCCCTACAATTCTATGTGTTAACATTTGGCTCCATGGGGGATGGCATGCTCCCTGTGAGATTTCAAGAACATGCAGTTCCAATGCCTTATCAATTGGGCTATGGAGTCATCTGTGAAACCAACCTATATTCCTTAGAGAACCTCCACATTGTTAATATTATGGTAGCTGCAGAAGGTATTTATCTCCACGTGTAAACCTGATGAGAATAGAATATTCGAGGAAGCAAGAAGAAACCCTAATGAGTTGGATAATAACCCTAGAAGACAGGTCGACTCAAGAGGATAATTGGTATTAGGTTATTAGCCTACAAGAGAAGAAGTCGGACAAAATAAATATTATATACTAAGTAAATATACACCCAGAATGAGAATTCGGCCCAGGAAGTTAGCCAGAATTAGTATAAATTCAGGAGGCCAGTCTTCATTCTGGTAGGAATTCTTAGAATTGAAGAGTAGCACTTGTGTGCACTGTAGTTTCCCAGTTTGTGTCAATTTTGGAGGAGAGTTGTTGTTGTAGGTGTTGCAGCTAGAAGATTTCATTTTGTCTTGGAGTATCTCTTGGTTATGGTTTGGACTATCTAATCAGCTCTTGTTTGGTGCACTATTCTTGGGGAAAGGTGCTCTACCCTTTGTTTGGCTATCTAGCCTAGGGTTTTCTTCCAGAGTGATTCTCTGTCAAGGTTAAGGTGCTCAGAGGGTGGATTTGGCCTATGGTTGGGTGACAATAGTGATATTTTCGATGGTAAAATGAGCACATCTATTATATTCTAACAGGTTATGGGCCCACTCCTCCTTCATTCAGTCTAACTACTAGAAGGGAGCATAGCCATAAGGATACTAAGCTCGTTGAAGAACTGTCGCTAGGGTTTCTAGTAGGAGCAGTTACCAAAGCACTGTCGCTAGGGTTACTAGTAGGTGTAGTTGCAGAAACCCTAATCCTCTTATTGAGGCACCTTAAGTGAAGGGATTGACCTAATTTCTAGATAGACTAGTGTGCCCTAGACTAGCGCACCTCTTGGTACTCTCATCAAGCTAAGACATCAAGTTTGAGTTTCTGGTCAAATCTAGGGTTAACCAAGTCAAAGAAGCCATGACTTACTCTATGAAGTTAGAAAACAAGTTAGATGGAGCTTCTAAATTCAGAGCATGGAAGACAAGGATTGACCTCATCCTTGTCAAGAATAAAGTGTTGGATATTCTGAAAGGAAAGATCGTGGAACCAAAGTTTGAAGAAGGAAAAGAGAAGGAACTATAGAACGTTTCAGTTATGGACAAGTTCAAAGACAATGAAATCAATGCCATGAGTATCATAGTGGACTCTATAAAATACCACTTGATACCCTACATCTCCCATCTTGACTCATCAAAGAAGATATACAATGTCCTAACAAACCTCTTCTCAATCAGAAACATTGGACAAGTAATGAGTCTGAAGAATGAGCTCTATGACATGAAGATGAATGATGATGACAGCATAACATCATACTTTGTGAGGATATCTTAGTTAAGAGATCAACTACAAGATATTGAAGAGATCATATCAAAGAAGGAACTGGTAAATATAGTACTCAACGGTCTTCCCAAGACATGGGATGCATTTTCTGCAAGCATGAACACAAGGAAGGAGTATCCTATATTTGAAGAACTTTGGACTTGTTGTGCTCAAGAATAATCAAGGATCAGTGCAAAAGAGAAACCCCAAAATAAGTCTGATGATCAAGCCTTTATAGCAAGATTCAAGAATTTCAGGAACAAAAGGAAGTTTGGTTCAAGGAAGAAGCCAAATCAAGAGAAAGACATGTTAGAAATAAAATGCTTCAACTATTGTAAGTATGGTCACTACAAGAATCATTGTCCCAAGATAAAGAAAAGAAAGGGGACACACGAAGCATCAGTTGCCGAAGAAAAGAAACCTACAAAGAAGACCAAGTAGGATAAAACATACTTCTTCTTCTAAGACAAGGTAACAATACTCTTCATAGTTCTTGTACATACCATGTTTTCTGTACATATATTGCATATCTACTTCTTAGAAGATAATGTGTTCAAGGAGAAACTATACCTATGGAAGAAACAAAAAGGATTTCTATCATTATGACTACAAGTCAGACGATACAAATGAAAGGATGAAGTACATCAAACAATTCATGTGGAAGTTATTACATAAGTAATAGTTGTAAGACAAGACGAAATCAAAATCAATGTTGAAGTAAAAGAGAAGAAGTAAAAGAAAAGAGGAAGTCAACAATAAAGAAGAAATTGGAGAAAGTCTTATGACATCTTGCAGAAGGCAATAAGGATGCAGACAGAAGCGTGGATTATGGAGGGAGTCGATTATATATTTCCAAAAGAAAAACATTCACTCATACATGAAGCAAGGATTAGGAGGTAGCTAATCCTATGATCCATTGAAGATGATGAAGTATATATCCATGGTAGTAGCCATGAAAGGCAGTACATCTTCAATTCAACCTTAGAAGAAGTCTTCTTAGAAGAGAAGCCTTAAAGCATCCTTGGTTGTCCATCCACATCTGTGATCCTATGATGAAAGAAATAAGTGGAATGTATAGGGCATGGAATCTATAAGAAACTCCATGGATCCAAGAGCTAAAGAGAAACATGAGGAAGAACATGAAGATTCCAAGAAAGAAATAAAATCTAGAACAACTAGTCATTGTATCAAGAATCACAAGATTACCATCCTGATATGAACTCACTAAAAGAAATCAAGCAGAGGAACTGAAAGTTGTGATGAAGAACAATGTATGGAAGACTTATGAATGAAATCATTGTGATATCTAGAACTAGAGGTTCTCCCATATGGAGGGAGGAGACTATGATGATTTCTCATTCCAGTAAACCAGACATACCTCTACATGAGTCATTATATCATCTGCAATATCCATGGGTTGGAGTTCTACATTAGATGAATGCAAAGACTGTTCTCCAGAGAAATTGAAAAAAGAGCATATGAAGAGAAACCTCAAAGCTTTGAGGCATACTAGAAAGAGACCCTTCTATGCAGATGGAAGAAGACAACTTGTTGGAGAACCTCCAATGCACAACAGAAGTGTGGTAAAGACTTTCTATAACAGAGATATTGTATCAGAATGATTACTCAAAAGTTCAGGATGATGGATTTCCAATCCATGAAAAATATCTCATGATGACAAAAGAAGTGCCACATGTATATGTTCCAGTTTGACCATTGCCACGAAGTTGTGAGATAGCAAGAACCAAAGAGGAATCCAACAATGATATACTTTATTGATCAGAGCTATATGAAGCCTTTAGAGAAAACCAGTGTCCCAGACCAAAGTACATTTGAGATAAAGCATTACATTCTTTGTTATGAAGTCCAGAAAGGAGAAAGTGGTTCTCTAATATATATCTCCACGGATGAGCATATAAGAAGACATTTTGGTAAAGATTTTGTCCAAGATTAAAGAGTTTGCATACTCAAGTTGGAGCTCATGGAGACGACTTCCTTATTGAAAAAGGAAGAGATGACTCCCAGGTTGGGAGGGAGCACTGATGTGTTATTGATTGATGGGCAATCATTTTTCGGTTCAAAAAATGGTCCAGGATGAGCAGTTCCTTTCCAGATTTGGATAGTGGTTTGAGATTTCTAACGGACAAGATTTTTCTAGTTCGGAAAATGGTCCTGATCAAACGGTCAATTTCATAATGAAAATGGTTTGATGGATTAATGATGTACCATACACAATGATTTCCCATTTTGGTTAACATGAGTAATGGCCTAGGGAAGTCTCTCTTCTTGAGGGTTACTCAAGAATACTGGTCCTACTCACCGGACAACGATTTCCCATTGTGGTTAACATGGGGAATGGTATATTTTGGAGGTTGGTGCAGGACAATGATTTCCTTAGGAAATGGTCTAGATAGTCATTCCTTAGGGAAGATTCATTCGCTCCAGGTTTCACTTTGTTTAGTATCGGAGGAATCGCCCAGGGTGGGGAATGGTCTATTTTGGAGGTTGGTGTAGGACAATCATTTCCTTAGGAAATGGTCTGGATAGTCATTCCTTAGGGAAGATTCATTCTCTCCAGGTTTCATTTTGTTTAGTGTTGGAGGAATCGCCCAGGGTGGGGAACGGTCCAGGTTCAACAATCAAGGACAGACATTCCTTAGGGAAGACTCATTCTCTCAAGATTACACTTTGACTAGTATTGGAGGAATGGCCCAGGGGAATGGTCTAGGTTCAACAGTCAGGGAAAAACATTCCTTAGGGAAGACTCATTCTCTCGATATTACACTTTGACTAGTATTGGAGGAATGGCCCAGGGTGGGGAACGGTCCAGGCTCAAAAATTAGGACAATTATTCTTACTTTCTTGAGAATAATAGTCCAGATAGCTCATCATTGATGTTTTACCTTTTGAGGGAAGATGTTCTTCCAATATATCACAGATGTGAGTGGAAGAATGGACCAGATGATTCAGTTTATATCATAACATTGTTTCTGTGCAGGTTGATATGATATGATTGTTATGAATACTATATGTCTCTAGATAGTAGATGTATACAACTGTGGTGGATGTGTTCCACTATTTGTGACTATACATCACTAATGAAGTACCTGTGTGCTACTTGGTGTGGTAGTGTACCACTAGAATGTAGTTGTGTACTACTATGGATAGACATAGTTGTGTTTTATTGAATGATATTGTTTTGATTGTCTTGAAGACTATCAACAATGTTGAAAATGATTATAAGCTAGATGGATGATCAATGGACAGATATTTCCCAGAAGAAAAATGGTTTTGGGCATTTATTTTTCTAGGACATATTTCCATATTATAAGAATGGATCTTATGTCACTCTATGGTGTGAGTGACTCATCCAGAATCATGTCTAAATTACTTAGATAGTGTATGGTTTTGAGAGATGATGCAGTTGATGACATTGATGGTGATGATGGTGCTCATGATCTAGTCATGAGATAGTCTTTACAACTATGTTGATGCTACTAGGTGAATGGTAGGTTTGTGCTCAATACCATTACCTATAATACCTCCCTAGCTAGGAGGGAGTGTTAATATTATGGTAGTTTTGGGAGGTATTTACCTCCACATGTAAACCTAACGAGAATAGAATATTCTGGGAAGCAAGAAGAAACCCTAATGATCTGGCTAATAACCCTAGAAGACAAGTCAGCTCAAGAGGATTATTGGTATTAGGTTATTATCCTACAAGAGAAAAAGTTGTCCAGAAGAAATATTATATACTAAGTAAATAGACACCCACAATGAGAAGTTGACCTAGGCAGCTAGCCAGAATTAGTATAAATACAGGAGGTCGGTCTTCATTCTGGTAGGCATTCTCAGAATTGCAGAGCAACACTTGTGCACACTACAGTTTCCCAATTTTTGCACAAGTTTGGAGGAGAGTTTTCATTGCATCTCCTGCAGCTAGCAAATTACATTTTGTCTTGGACTATCTCTTGGTTATGGTTTGGACTATCTCATCAACTCTTTTTTGGTGCAATATCCTTGGGGAAAGGTGCACTACCCTTTGTTTGGCTATCTAGCCTAAGGTTTTCTTCCAGAGTGATTCTCTATCAAGGCTAAGTTCTTGAAGAGTGGCTTCGGCCTATGGTTGGGTGACAATAGTGATATTGTCAATGGTAAAATGAGCACATCTATTATATTCTAATACGCTCCTTATTGAAAACTAAGAATATTTGAAAACTGAAAACAAAACCACTACAAACCAAAATGTTCAAGAAATGAGATTTATTCATTCTACTCCCACTCTAATCAATTATGTTACTTCTCGATCAAGTGAAATCATGCTTCCAATGAAGCCATGCAAAAAACTAATTAACTGGTAAAACTATTGATCTAGATCGGACAAATGAAGGAACCCATAGCATATAAAAGTGCAGTTTGAAAAGACAGCAGAACCAACCTTCATTTGACACGAATGATTTTACATCTGTACTTCTCAAATAATCTAGATAATCATTAATAGCATCAATAAATCCATAAAGAAATACCTCTTCCTAATGTTGTTCCAATTGAAAACTTAAATGGTTCTTCACATGCCTAGTTTAATAACTATTGCCAATATCCTCTATCTGCAAAACTGAAAGTTGTTGCGAGCTGTTGTTGGCAAAGGGGAAGACCCAGGCTTCAATGCTACAACAACGCACCAACAAAACCCTAACTACCAACCTTTTTGGCAACACCTGCGAAGCAGATGAAGTCTCACTCGAAGCAGTTATGAGGGGGTTGCAGGACAAAGATCTCTACAACCAAAGGGAATATCAAGTGGATCTAACACAAGAACAACACCATGTTCATATATCGCTTATCATATTAGATCTATTCTTCACATCTACTTATCATATCTAAAACAGTAATGCAATCACAATATATCAATGACAGAGACAGGATACCAAACACATGCAACAAAAAAAATGCATGTTTCACCCTCTCTCTAGGGACACATCCACAGAACTGTGCTATAATATATTAAGGTAAAGCATACAGTTCTTGTTTGCACCCTTAGCTAGCATATCTTCTTCCTTCTCCTCTATTTCTCTCCCTCCCTGTGCACCCAGCTGCAGGGTTGATCTTCGCACCTAGCTGAAGATATTACAATACCATAAGGCTCTCGTACTCATCACTTATTTCTTACACAACAATAACCACTCTTAAAATCAATACAACTATACCCAAAAATACTGCATCAACCCAAACTAGGTCCTCTTGACCTTTATTTATACATTACAATAGCTCATCGACATCCTTAGGCCAAAACCTAGGTGTCCAAAACTCTAGATACCAAAACCCTAGGTCTCTAACCCCTAGGTCAACTTGACTAAGGCTTGTAGGGCTTCGACAGCCTTTCTTTCCTTCCTTATCGCACGGTGCTCCAAAGAATCCAACAGTGGATTTTTCCACTTGCTGAGCTTTCCACGATCCCCATTTCTTGCTTATTTGTCATCCTCAATCTCCTCATCCAACGGCTTACTTCGCTTCATCTTTTCTTCTCTTTTTCTCACTTCGTCTCAGTAAGAGTCACTATGTCTTCCATGAAGTTCAAATTCTCTCTTTTCTTCCTTGATCTTAGCTTGCTTCCATAACCAAGGGCCAACAAGCCCCCAACACTCACCTATGACTTGTCCTGAGGCACTTCAGACCTTAGCTCCCTATTTTACTTCGATTCCAGACTGCACAGTGTAGTCTCTACTTTCTTCTCGATGCCTCCTCTTTTTCCCTTGTGCAGACTGTCTTTTTTGTGTCCAATACCCAGTTTCAACTGCACTTGGTACCTATACCCTTTTTCTTAATGCTTGTACTAAGAGCTGCGAGGCAGCTGGTTGTCGTAGTACAAATTTAGTCAGCCCCCATTCACCAAACCTTCCTTCCATTCTCCATTAAACATCTTTAATTGTGAAGCTCCTCCCTCTATAACATAAGCAATCTCATATGGACCTATCAATGCGTTCTGAACTTCCCAAGATGTTTTATGAACTGGTTTCCATATACCAGTACTAGATCACCTTGCTTAAATGACTTCTTCCTGATGTGCCTGTCATGGTAGGCCTTCTCTCTTTCCTTCTGATCCTGTTGATGGAATCTTGCAATAAATCTATCTTCCTCCAATTCAACCAACTGCACAATCCTATCTTGAGCAATGCCAGGGTCATCCATATCTATAAAGGAAGCAATTCTCAGGCTTGGTACCAAATATTCCATTGGAACAACAGCTTCAAGAATGTATACCAACTTAAAAGTTGTTTGCATTGTCAGTTTCTTGCAAGTGGTTCTATAGGCCCATAATATTGTTGGTACTCTTAAATCCCAATCATCCATGTTCACACTGCAAATATTGGTTAGTGTTTTTTCCAAAATATTGTTGAATGCTTCAGCTATCCCATTTCCTTGTGGATGGTACAGTGTGATCTTATGATGGTGGACTAAAAATTCTTCAGTCAGGGCTTCAACTGTCTTATTGATGAAATGTGTTCCTTGATCACTCATAAGGATATTTGGGCATCCAAACCTGGTTATGATGTCATCAAATATGAAGCACGCAACTGTAGTTGTGCTACAATCCTTAATTGCTCTTGCTTCGGCCCATCTGGTCAAGTATTTTTTTGTTGTAATTATGTGCCTTTCTCCTGTACGCTTTCCTAGTGGGTTTATAGTTCCAACAAAGTCAATGGACCATTTCTCAAATGCTTGTAGGATCAGTTGTGGGGCTAATGGAATTTCATCTCTTTTGGATGGTTTCCCAACTCGTTGGCATACATCAAAGGCTCTAGAATAGTCTTTAGCATCTCTGTGTAAGGTAGGCCACCAAAGGCCATCTCTAAGAACCTTATGCGCAGTTTCTTTTCCTACATAATGTCCTCATGCGATGCCTTCATGAGCTTCTACAAGGATCAGTGGTCGTTATGCCTCCATAACACACCTCCTCGGTATCTCATCAAGTCCCATCTTATATAGATGTCCAACTATAAGTGAGAAATATACAGTGCAAAGTACTATTTGTTTCTTATGAGGAACTTTGTACTCAATAGGTTCCATTATTGATGATAGTAACTGGACTATCTCTGTGAAGTGGTCATCAATCTTTCTAATGGCTAGTAGCTATGCATCTGACAGTGCATCCTCTAAACTGGTCGGCTCTTCACCATGTTCCACCCTTGGAAAGTGGTCATGAACTTTGTTCATTCTCCCTAGATTTACTATGATCTCAAATTCATATTCCTACAATAGAAGAAGCCATATGCATATCCTTCCCCTCAACATTGGCTTGTTGACTAGGTATTTCAGCGCAAAGTGATCAGTAAAAATTTTAACATGTCCTCCCAACAAGTAGTGGAGAAATTTATGCAATGCATATACCATGGCTAACCCTTCTCACTCAATGGTGGTGTAATTCATCTCAGCAGTTGATAGCTTCCTTCTAGCAAAGGATAATGGGTGGTCAATATCACCTCCTCCAGGTTTTTCTAACATAGCTCCTAAATAAATGTAAGATGCATCGACATGCACATGAAATTCCTTGGTCCAGTCTAGGAAAACCAGAATAGGTGCAGTAACCATTTTATGTTTTAATGTGTCGAAGATCTGTTGGCATTCTTCTATCCAACTAAAATGAAAATCCTTCTTCAAAAAATTCTCCATAGGTGTTGTGATATAAGCATATCCTTTATTGAACTTCTTGTAATATCCTGTGTGTCCCAGTGCAGTGTGATGTTGTTTGAATGAAGTAGGAGGGGGTAGATCAACTATAATGGAAATTTTGGATGGATCTACCAGCAATCCTTGCTTTCATACGATATGACCTAACAACACTGCAAATGGTGAAAATAAAATACATTTCTCAGGTTCAAGGAAATTTGAAACTGCCTACATTTATCCAACATTAGCCTTAGACATTCAATGTGATTCTTTAATAAACTAAAAACAGTCTAATCATCAAAGTATGCTTCTAGATATTTATGAATAAACTACTTGAATGCTTCGACCACCACCCTGGAAAATATGGTTGGGGCATACTTTAATCCAAATGGAATCACTATATACCAATAAGATCCCCATTCTGTTGCAAATGTAGTCTTGTGGCAATCTTCCTTGGCAATCTGGATCTTATGGTATCCTGAAAATCCATCTGTAAAAGAATATACTTTCTGGCCTCCCACATTATCTAACGCTTCGTCAGTGAATGGTGTAGGGAAGGGATCATATAAACAAGAATCATTCATCTTTATGAGATATATGCAGATCCTGATCTCTCATGTCTTCTTGGCTTGTACCACCATAGGGATAATCCACTCTGACTCTTCGACAGGTTCTATGATTCTTGCTTCCAGCATTCTGTCGAGCTCAATCTTCACTTTCTCCTTATATTTAGGGTTCAATATGTAGGGTTTCTGTTTGACTGGTCTAGCATCTAGATTCAAAGCGATCCTTATCTCTCCCATAGGCCCTTTAATTCCCTTCATATCAGTGAACTTGGTTGGAAACAAGTCCTGATATTCATGCAGTAACTCTGTAATTTTGTCAATAGTGGCATCGTCCCAGTAATCTCCAACATTTGCAAACTTTGGTGTCTTCTTTGTTCCAATATTGAACTTCTTAATCTTGATCAGTTGTCCAATAAATGGTAGCTAAACTCCTGGTCCTTCTATGTCTCTTTGGCCTTCTATTTCTGTGATTTTCACCTTCCTAGGATCATCGTCTTCATCAACGTTGATGTTGTAACAACCTTATAGTTTCTGGAGAGGCGCAACCCATTCATCTTCTTCTTGTTCCAAAGAAAGGCTAGATGCCTCCTCGAATAATTTCTGTCTCACAATCTGTAATTATTGATCTAATGAAGGATATTGACTTTCAAATAAGAAGGTAGTTACAAAATTCTAAGTCATACCTTTCCAGTCTGTAGTGATGAGGCACAGCTCTACTTGAAGGTACCATTTGATAGGTGTTGTATCCAGTGTGTTAGTGAATTTGTGCACCCATTTTTCTTGAGGAATGTTTCTCCAAGATTTATCACAACTCCGGACATGGTCCTTTAGGAAGCTTTGACCCGTGTATTGAACTTTCCAGCCTTCTACTTATGCCGAGAACCGCATTGTCATCAGGGTACGACATTGTACCCATTCTGTAATGTTGTGTTTATGTGCCCCCCACCATCTTCCAGGTGTTTCTTTTAGGGCCTCGTCCATCACCAACATTCTTTGTTACATTGGTACACTCTCTTCAAAGTCTGACAAGAAGGTTTCTAAAGGATTCATACCATCAAAGGTGGGTAAGTTGCTTACTATTGTGCCAATCTAGTGAACTTCTCTGGTTAATCTAGCACATCTTCTTGTAGATACTTCATACATCTTATTCTTGTAGTTCTCAAGTGCTTCTTTTGAGTCTGATGAGCATACGTTATCACTTCTCTAGCTTAATTTTCCATCAGTTGTGGGATTAATGTAATCCTACTATTTGGATGTTAGCTTGTATATATTTTCTAGTGCATATGTGTGGTCATCTTCTCTGATAGGTTTTGTGTACCACTGACCTTCATCTGGATCTAAAGGTGCAATGACCCTAATGCCATCTCTTTCAAAAGTCATACATATTTTATTTAAATCAACCACAATGGAATTATTGAAGGCCCAATCAATTCCTAATAGTGTGGGGTAAGGAAAGCTATCATCAACTATTTCAATTACCTCAAAATCTGCAAATGTTCTTACTCCATTAATGTCCACAGGGACATGTTCTAATATGACAAAAGGGATTACAACTTGTTGATTAGCCATCCTAAGCCTGATAGGGGAATAGATCAACTTCGGTTTTCCCATTAGTGCCCAGGTTTGCTTCATCGTGAAATTGACCTCTGACCCTAGGTCGAGGACTGTATAATCTATCTCATACTCTCCTATTTGAGCATTCAAATGTAATTCCTTATTTTTCCTTCTCTTCTTACCAATTTGGTGTAGTTCCCTATTCAATACGGGGTCTATCTTTCCTAGCTCATATTGGCTGATTAAATTTTGTAACTCTTGTACAGCACTTTCATCCTTAATCAACTTAGTACAAGTATAAAAAAATTCCATGAGCTTTCTTACCTCTTTTCCTTCTTTTGGTGAATAAGACTGATCAAATTCCAGAGGCATTTCATATTCTCTCACTTCTATTCTTGTCTTTGATGAAGAGCCTTGGTCTCCTTTGAACTCTTTTCTAGCTTCCTCAAATATTTGTCTTTCTTTCTTTGCATCAAAGGTTTGGGTTTTCTCTACAGCTTTCCTAATTCCTGAATCTTTTGTAGTCTTCCCTTGGGTCATTCTATCATCTCCTGTAACAGTGCCTCCTCTGGTTATAACAACCACTATAGGGTCTTCTCCGCAAGTCTTAGTATATATCAGTTTCACTTGTGGGTTCTACTGAGGTCCTCGTCTTTCCGAAAGCTTAGCTATCATCACAGGACAATATTCTATAACATGTTCAAATGAGCTACAGTAACTGCAAGTAGTACAAGGGTTCTAGCAATCCCTTGTGAGGTGTCCTGGTTGTGCACATCTATAATAGATTATATGTCTTCAACCTCGACCCATTCCTCCTCCTTGTCCTCTTCCTAATCCATCGCAAGGATTGAAGTTTCCTCTCCCAGGAGAGTTATACTGCATAGTGTTTCCTTCTTGCTATACTTCGCCTTGAATCTTATATATGTCTCTCAACCTTTCATGCATGAGATCATAATCCCTACAATCCCTATCATCATGACCTATGGACTTACAGAATGTATATTACAAATTTGTATGTGTCTGAACATACTTTTTTATGTAGTAGCACTCACCAAGGCGATGTTTGTTTCTACATACCTCACACCAAGGTAAGGTGACTTGCTTCAAAGGGATTAGAGCTCCAGAAGCCAAGTATTCATTGAATAGGGGGAAGTGTTCATTTTCATGGCCTTTTGATATGCATCTGACACACTAGATGTCTTCTCTTTTATCTTTTCCCTTTTCATTCTTCATATCTTCGACCTGCAGAGACAAACTAGTCAGTTGACTCAAGATCTGACTCATACCTGAGTTGGATTCTCCCATAGGGTTTGATTCTAACTTCATGGTGATTTCTAGTGCCTTAGACTACGAAGCAATCTTCTGTTGCATCAGGGGAACTCTGATGTGTGGTAAGAGGGAAGCAATGAACCATTCCTTGTTCTGTTCATTTGGGATCTGGAAAGTCAATCACCCTGTTAAGGTTTTGAATATCTAATCGAATTCCCAAATAGGTTCGACCACCTTTTGCTTAATCTCTTTCATATATGCAATACATTGTGACTCTGACTTAGGTTTCTTGAACTCTGTAATCAACACATTCTTAATATGATTCAGTGGCTTACATTGTGTAAGTTCTTGAACAAGCTCCATGTACCAGCTCAGTGCGTGATCGCTTACAGTGGTACTAAACTAGGTTCTTTTGACAGCTTCATCAGTGACATTTTTAATATTTCATACAGCTTCACATAGGAACCAGTGTTGATCAGGATCTTCAGATCCATCTCCCCTAAAGACAGGAAGCCTCATCTCATATACCATAGATCTTCCTAGGGTTCCTGACTAAATATGTGGTGGAATACTATTGACAGTTCTATGGACGCTTCGGTGACTTGAATTACTCTGGTTTCTTAATACTACTGAATCAACATGAGGGATAACAATACTTACTTCAATGGTCTACACAGTTCCTGAAGTTTCAGGTTCTCCTTGGTGAAGCTCTTCATCTTTTCCTTCCTCTACCCTAACGGGTTTCGAATGTTATTCATCTGCCAGTTCTGCCTCTTCTACACGATAGAAACCCTCCTCCCGTAGTTCTTCTTAAATAGGTTTGAAAGGTTAGATTCTCATAACACTCTCCCATTGTGCATATGTCCAGCTTTTGTGTTGATGTGGCTGTTCGAATTCTTTAACATTATCCTTTCTATATCCGACCAATCTACTGTATCTTCAAGATGTTCTTCTCATGCAATAGCATCTTGAGTCTCAACTTCAGAAATTATAAAAAGTTTCCTCTAGGTCCCTTGAAGAAGTATCTCTCAGCTTAGTTGTATTATTCTACTCTATCAACAACAAACTATGTGATGTAACCTCCAATGGTGATATCAAACTAGTGATATGTTGCTCGTGATACAACATTATCAACTCTTTTGACCTTCTTGATCAGCTCTGACGTCCAAACCACAGGAGGTCTAGATCGAATCTCGAACTGGGTATCTACTAATCTAGTTAGCCACTCATACAGCTTCTAATGGATTCCCCCAAAGAAAATTTCATGTATATCAGTAAAGATATATTTCTCCAACCAATCCTATGAACTAAGACTAGGGTTCTTGTTCTGGGATTTAGCGAAGTCCTTTTCTTGATCCTCTATCCACTTTTAAGTCTCTTTCTTCAATGGAAACCACCTTGACATTCCCTCAACAAGATTTCAGTCCTAGCAACGGAACCATTTTTTGGCACAGGGGAAGACCCAAGGTTCAACTCTACAACAATGCACCAACAAATCCCTAACTATCATCTCTTTCGGAAACACCTGTGAAGCAGATGAAGTCTCACCTGAAGTAGTTATGAGGGGGTTGTAGGACAGAGATGTCTACAACCAAAGGGAATATCAAGTGGATCTAACACAAGAACAACACCATGTTCATATATCACTTATCAGCTTAGATATATTATGCACATCTACTTATCATATCTAAAACAGTAATGCAATCACAATATATCAATGACAGAGAAAGGATACCAATCACACAGAACACAAAATATACATGGTTCACCCTCTCTCTAGGGCTGCATCCATAGAATTGTGCTATAATATATTAAGGTAAATAATACAAGTCTTGTCTGCGCTCTTAGCTAGTAGATCTTCATCCTTCTCCTCTCTTTCTCTCCCCTCCTTGTGCACCCAGCTGTAGGGTTGATCTTCGCACCTAGATGAAGATATTATAATACCAGAAGGCTCTCATACTCAACACTTCTTTCTTACACAACAATAATCACTCTTAACATCAATACAACTATACCCAACAATACCATACCAACCCAAACTAGGTCCTCTTGACCTTTATTTATACATTACAATATCTCACCAACATCCTTAGGCTGAAACCTAGGTGTCAAAACCCCTAGATACCAAAACCCTAGGTCAACTTGACCCACGTTTTCAGGGCTTCGTCAGCCTATCTTTTCTTCCTTCTCGTGCGGTGCTCCAAAGCATCCAACGATGGATTTTTTCCACTTGGTGAGTTGTCCACAATCCTTTTTTCTTGCTTATCTGTCATCCTCGATCTCCTCGTCCAACGACTTACTTCGCTCCATATTTTATTCTCTTTTTCTCACTTCATCGTAGCAACAATCACTGTGTCTTCCGCGAAGTTCACATTCTCCCTTTTTTTCCTTGATATTCACTTGCTTCCATAACCAAGGGCCAACAACTTCCTTCACTAATCTCAATGCTAATCATAGGTTCTTTAATATTTGTTGTAGATCCAAAACTGTCACATGTTGATATATCAATCTTCTCATTATCATTTGAATATTCAAAGGAAACCATTTGATCTTCATGACAACTTAAAACAGTAGATACATTTGATACAATGTCAAAAGTATCTACAATATGGTTATCACTCTGTATATCATTAACCTCTCGATCATTATGAAAAGTGTCTTCTATTGCAACATACTCTATATGACTATCTGATCCTTTACTCAACAAATCAAATTCATGACAACATTCTGGATAGAGAAAGTCAGTTGAAAATTTTTCTTTGCAAAAAAAATGAAAGGAAACATGAAAATGGCTCAGTAAAGAAATACAAGCAACCGGGAGTGATCTACATCAATCTCGAGCTGCTCCATCCAAAGAATATCTAAACAAATTAATCAAGACATATTCATGTACAAATTTCATCTTAATCATGAACTCATGAAAATCTAATAGAAACTCAGTTGGAACTTTCCAATCCTCTCTTCTAAACCTAGGAAGGCAACCTTCCCATTCACTTATATCATGCTTTGGATTTGAAAAACTAGATATATTTGTGAAATCACAAAATGAATACCTATGAGCAAGGATCTTTTCCATTTCAAACCAATGGAGTTTCCCATAGGTTCATATGTAATGAATTTGGAGTTGCCAAGTAGAATATTGCAGTCAAGCTTGTGTCCTGCTCTAGTCTACCATCAAGAGTTGGATCTTCTTAATGTCGTTCACCTAGGGAATATTTCTTCACTTCCATCCCCGAAAATGATGCCAAAAATGTTAGCACTAAGATTCACACTTAGTGATCCAAAAAGGATCCATAGAAGGCTAAGAACAACTCAGAACACACAGAAGCAACTCAGAATGCACAGAAGCAACTCAGAATGTTTAGAATGGCTTCAATGAACAACAAAAGGGAAAAAAATCAAGGTTCCCAACACTCAGTAAAAATGGCACGATCGCAAAGAGAACGTCGCAAGATTTCTAACTACGCAAACGGCTCATCAAACGGAGTTACGGATCAAAATATATAAGTGGTCAAAGTTTTGGTCAACCTAGCCCAGTCAATAGGGATGAGTCAACATCTGTACTACTGATGTCAGCAACAGTACGGATGGTGTCAGCGTATGTATATCCTACGCGAAAAGCATAGAGGGTGACATGTGTCATGATGACCTTAACATGACATCAACATGCCACGTGGTAGCACTAGAGGCTGCCACGTGTCACTCAAATTTGGAATTTTTAGGGCTCCATGTGGACGAGTAAAAATGTGCCATGTGGAACCCCCAGGTGATGCCACGTGGCACCACCCAGAACGTGCCACATTTCTGAGGTGATGTCAGCATACACAGGTGGGAAAATCAACAAATTCCATGTGGCCTAATAGGAAGGCGCCACATGGCACCCCCAAAATGCACAAGGAGGCCCCGTGACCAAAAAGTTCAAATATATATATATAAATAAACCGACCACCAAATATGGCGGCATATTCGCCAGCCTCCAAATGTAACTGACCGACAAACCATTCACCAGATTCTCTAGCAAATTTAGCATAGCACGCCAAAATGTCTGCCATATTTAGCACAAACCGCCAAGCAGTCCACCAGATGGAGCAGAGTCCACAATATTTGACCCCGGGACCTTCGCTAACCCACGTTCTAAAAATATCTCTGCCTACTAGTGTGCCAAGCACCTTAGTTATGACATAACTGCCACAAAATTGTATAAGAAGGGGTTTCGGGCAGTGTATTCGGAACACAAAAGCACGAGAGGTGAGATTAAGCATGTTGGTACGGGTCTGTACGGACTTGGAAGTGATTTTCAAGATCTTGGCATGTAGTCCGAGACTTTCAGTCATTTATTGTAGGAGTAGTGGCATGCAAACTGAGGCAAGGGTGCATCTTGGGTCAAAAAGTGTCTGACTCTGATCGAGGTGTGGTGACAGTCACTTTTAGGTAAAACGATGCCAAGAACCCATTGGTGGTGTTAGTTTGCTGATCTAAGAAAATCTTATGTAGATTAACTCCAAAATGAGGTATACTTATGTATTTTGCCCAATTCTTTTGTGGAGTTAATAAAAATACCTACCCATTTGAGAGCAGGACCCGGAGACGTAGTCCACCAGGGATGAACTCCATTATCAAGTTATTTTTGTTCATATTGCATGATCATGTCTCTTTCCTTTTGAGATTTTCCTTCTTTATGGTGTAATTTTGTTTATTCTCATTTAATACAGTTCTTTAATAAGTCACATGACAAAAAGTTCATGGATCATGTTGGTATCATATCAGTCATATTTGACTTGAATTGTTGAGTATGAATTCTTATTAGGGCCAAGCATAAGCAGGGTGAAGGAACTCTTGAGACTTTCAATCCTGAAGTTGGTCCTACATCTCGAAGCAAAAATATGGAAGAAGAGGATAAACGTGATGAACAAGAGAAAAAATTTCACATGGTATTTATCGCATGTCAGAAATGGTTGAACGGATGTATGGAGATTACAAGAACAGGATGAAGAAGAAAGGGAAGAAAAAGGAAGCACATGCAGATGATGATTCTTTGGTAAACCAAGGGGTTGGAGGAGATCCTCTTGAGCCTCCATCTTCTCCTTCAAGTTCTAGTTCTTCTTCCTCTGAGAATTCTCATCATTCTCAACACTCTAACCATAAAGCCTCTTTTAAGAAACCATTATTAAAGCTTGATGCAAATTTTATTTTACCTATGTTTAATGGAGATGTTAATCCTGAAAAGATAGACAATTGGATCTGACAGGTTGAAGTATGTTGTCGTGTTCAACATATTGACAAAGAGGAAGTTAAAGTGCAACTGGCTTCTCTTCGGTTGGAAGGCACCACTGTCATATGGTGGGAGAGAAAGATATAGGACATAAGTAAGTGTGCTAATTTTCTTTCCTCGTGGTAGGAATGTAAAATACAGAGAAGGAAGTATTTATATCCATTAGGGTATTTACATAAAGCAATTATGGAATGGAAAACTTTGAGGTGGAGTAAAGGTCAGATTGTACAAAGTTTCACATAAGAATTTACGAAGAAAGCTCTAGCATTGAACATTCCTTTGGATTCTTATGAAACTTTAATTAAGTATATTGGTGCACTTCACAGTTATATTCGTCATACTTTGCTCTTGTTTAACCCCACTAGTCTTGATGAAGTTTGTGTTCAATCCTCTCACCTTGAGAACAGGGGGAAACATGTTCAAGAGGATCCCACCAAGAAACCTTCCAATTTCCCACACAAGAATTTCAAGAAGTTTAAAAGGAAGGAAAAGAAGACTGCTATAGTGAAGAGAGAAGGAGGACAACCATCTTCCACTCATTGAAAGAAGAGAGGTCACGATGAAGAACACTATTGGAAGCTACATCCAGAAAAGAAACTGAAATAGTTTGGTGGAAATGGGAAGACAAAGACTGTTGCTACAATGCAACAAGCTCTTGGTTCTGAATTAGGAGATGAAGGAAAGATCACAGTGGCTAGAGTACAAGATAAAGATTCTCTCCATGTTAGTTCAATTTCTAATAATGAATCTCATATTGATGAACGAAAGAGGAATGAGTTATTTCGTATACGAGTTGTATCTAAACATACTAAGATAGATACATTATTTGATCTAGGTTCCCCAGTAAAATTAATATCTAAAGCACTTGTCAAGAAGATGGGTCTTGTAACGAAACCACATCCAAAGCCTTACCCTCTTGGTTGGGTATGTGACAAAGAAAAACTTAATGTTACCAAATAATGTAGGGTCAAATTTGCTATTGCTTCAAAGTTGATTGATGCAGTATATTTGGATGTTGTACCACTTGATATATGTGGCATAGTGTTGGGAAGTCCTTATATTTATGATATAAAAATAGTCTTCTTTCATCGTGAGAACAAATACCACCTTACCAAAGGGGGAGTGGAATATATTATTAGAGCTCACAGCATGAGGGTAAATGCAACACTTGTTAGTGCAGGGAAAATGAAAAGACTCATAACCACTAATAAGAGATATGTACTCATGGTCGTCAAAGAGAAATATGTCGGGACATCCGATGCTTTCCAAGGATGTGATATGTCTCATAAAATTGAATCAATTGATATTGTTTCTAAGTATGATGATAGTTTTCAGGAACCAGATGGATTACCTCCTAAGAGGGAAATCCAACATGAGATACATTTTTAGCAAGATTATTCTCTTCCTAATGTGGGCATGTACAAGATGTCAGTTGTGGATATGACAAAGATAAAGAAGTAGGTACATGGCTTATTGGATCAAGGGGTCATCAAGCCCAGTTCATCTCCTTGTGGTTCTTCTATTGTGATGGTGCCAAAGAAAGATGGCACATGGCAAATGTGTGTATATTACCGAGCTTTGAATAAAATCACGGTGAAAAATCGATACCCTCTTCCTCACATATATGATTTACTTGATCAGTTGAAGAATGTTGTTTATTTCATTAAGTTGGATTTGCACAGTGGATATCATCAAATCAGGGTTGCAGAACAAGATGCATGGAATACTGCCTTTAAAACCAAACAAGGATTGTTTGAGTGGTTAGTTATGTCATTTGGGATTTCTAATGCTCCGACAAATTTCATGTGTGTGATGAATGATGTATTAAGGCCTTTCCTGGATGAATTTTTGATTGTATATTTAGATGACATTCTTGTTTTCAGTAGGACTTGGGATGAACATGTAAAGCATGTAAATAAAGTATTGGATACTTTGAAAAGGGAAAAGTTGTATGTGAAAATGTCTAAATGTGAATTTGGAAAGACTACACTTATATACTTAGTTCATATCATGGGAGGAGGACAATTGAATATTGATCCTTCCAAAATTGAAGTAATTGTGAAATGGCCTGAGCCAAAAAGTGTGACTAAAGTCTGAAGATTCTTAGGTGCAATCCAGTATTGGAGGAAATTCATTATGAACTTCTCCTTTATAGCAACTCCTTTCCATGCCTTAACCAGTGCGAAGAACACTTTTTAGTGGGAAGGAAAGCAACAAAAAGCTTTCAACATTTTGAAGGCAAAGATCAATACCGAACCATTATTAGCATTGTCGAATCTTCAACAGTCGTTTGAGATCGAGATAGATTCCAGTGGATACACTATGGGTGCAGTATTGATGCAATATCGTAATCCTATTTGTTACCACTCTGGGACTTTTAACCAAGTTGTTTTTAAGTATCCTACATATGATAAAGTGTTGTATGCATTAGTTCAAAGCATAAAGAAATCGAAGCACTACTTGTTAGGGGAGGAAACAATTATACATACAGATCACCATCCCTTATAGTATCTTCAAGCACAGAGCAAACTGCAACAATATCAACACTATGGATGGATGGGTTTTCTACAAAAATTTCATTTGGTAATCAGATACAAGAAGGGTACAAGTAACAAGGTAGTTGATATGTTTTCTATACCTCCTATTGTTTCTTCTATTATTTTGAAGAATACATATTTATCTCATGATAGCTATGTAGAGAAATATGCCATCTATGAATATTTTAAAGAAGTATATGAGAATCTAACCCATGGTGCATAGGTAGAGAATTATTATTTGTAGGTAAAATTACTCTATCATCTTGGGAAGCTATGTATTCCTATAAGTGAATGAGTCCATGTGATACGAGAAGCTCATACTTCTCTTGTGTCTGGGAATTTTGGGGTAGGAAAAACTATGGCTCATTTACAGAGGTTTTGTTATTGGCCTCAAATGAAAGAAATTGTAACTAAATATGTAAAGGGGTGTGTGATGTGTTCTACTTGTAAGCCCACTAATAGAAAATTGGATCTATACTCACCACTTCCTATTCCATCCCATCCATGGGAAAGTGTCTCCATGAATTTTGTAGGGGCTTTACCAATGACCAAAAGGGGTCATGATTATTTGTATGTCATAGTGGATAGGTTCAGCAAGATGTGTATCTTGATTCCATATAAAAAGCAGATCACTGCTGATTAGACTGTTAATCTCTTTTTTCAGCATGTTTCGGTTCACTTTGGGTTACCCATGTCCATTTTCTTGGATCGAGATACTTGATTCCTTGGGGATTTTTGGAATATCTTGTGGATAATGATGCACACCAAATTGGAGAGGAGCATTGCTTTCCATCCACAGAACGACAAACAGATAGAGGTGGTAAACAAAACAATGGTACTTTTTCTTCAAGGCTACTACAACAATCATGCTCAGTTATGGAATGTACAGATACCCTATATACAACATGCTTATAACTGATATTTACATTCATTCACTCATATTTCACCTTTTGAGACATGTTTTGGGTACCTAACAAAGCTTCCTTTGGACTTGATCTATGGGAAAGATGTCGATGTGAATGAAGAATGAACAGAGGATAGAGCCTACAAGTTCATCTAGAGGATTCAGTAGATACACCAGGAAGTCAGGGAACAGTTGGATAAGAGTCAAGCACAGTATAAAGCTTGACAAGACAAGCACAGGGTTGATCGTCAGTTCCAGGTTGGAGACTGGGTATGGCTTCACATCAGAAAAGAACTATTGAAGGGTGAAGGAAATAAACTCAAGCCCATTTGATATGGACCCTTCACTACTTTGGAGAAAAGCGGCACTAATACTTTTCATTTAGATCTTCCACCTTATATAAAGATATATTCAATTGTGAATGTAGAGAACTTGAAACATTTTTAGCCCCCCATGATCATGGATCAAGATGAGGAAGTTGCAATAACTTCAGTTGATGAGTTTTCACCTGATCACTTGGATGATTTATAGGAAGATATCATCCAGGACAGAAGGATGAGGACTTCACACAAGGGTGATGTTGATTATCTTCGAGTAGGTTTAAAGGGTACACATCCAAGCAAGGCAAAGTGGATTGAGAAGGATAAAGTGAGGGGACTCTTCCCTCACTTACCAATTGATTAATGAAATATTTTTGTGGTCCAAAAATCTCTCAGTGGGAAGGCATGATCCAAAAGGGATCCAGAGAAGGCTAAAAACAACTCAGAATGCACAGAAGCAACTCAAAACATTCAGAATGGCTTCAGCATACAACAAAGGGTAAAAATTCAAAGTTTCCAAAACTTCATGAAAATGGCATGATCTCAAATAGCACGTCACAATATTTTTAACAATGAAAACGACTCATCAAATGGAGTTACGGATCAAAAGTTACAAGCGGTCAAATTTTTGGTCTACCTAGCCCAGTCAGCAGGGATGAGTCAGCATCCGTACTGCTGACATCATCACTTGTACAACCTATGTGACAAGTGCATAGGGTGACATGTGTCATGATTATCTCAACATCCCATGTGGCAGCACCAGAGGCTTCCACATGTCACTCAAATTCAGACTTTTTAGGACGTCGTGTGAACTAGTAAAAATGTGCCACGTGGCACCCCCAGGTGACGATATGTGGCACCACCCAGAAGGCACCATGTTTCTGAGGTGATGTTAGCATACAAATGTGGGAAAATCAATAGATTCCATGTGGCCCAATAGTAAGGTGCCATGTGGCACCCCCAAAATGCACAAGCAGGACCCGTGACCAAAAAGTTAAAAAATATATATATAAATAAACCGATCACCAAATATGGTGGCAGTTCCACCAGAACTAGCAACATATTCGCCAGCTGCCAAATGTAACTGACCACCAAACCATTCGCCAAATTCTCCACCACAGTTAGAGGAGCATGCCAAAACATTTGCCATATTTAGCACAAACCACCAAATAGTCCGCCAGATGGAGCGGAGTCCACAAGATTTGACCACGAGACCTCTGCTAACCCATGCTCTAAAAGTAGCTCCACCTACCAGCACGCCAAGCACCTTAGTTATGACATAACCGCCACAAAATTTTATAAGAAGGGGTTGCAGGCAGTGCATTCAGAATACAAGAGCATGAGAGGTGAGATTAAGCGCGTCTGTATGGATCTGTATAGAATTGGGCACGATTTTCAAGATCTTGGCACACAATTTCAGATTTTTAGTCACTTATTGCAAGAGTAGTGGTACGCAAACTAAGACAAGGGTGCCTCTTGGGTCAAAACGTGTCTGACTCGGATCGAGTCATGGAGATAGTCATTTTTAGGTAAAACGATGCCATGAATGTAATGGTTGTGTTGTTTTTATGATCCGAGCAAAGCTTATGTAGCTTAACTCCAGAATGAGATATACTTATGTATTTTTCCCAATTCTTTTGTGGATTTAACAAAAATCCCTACCCATTTGAGAGCAGGACCTAGAGACATAGTCCACCAGGGATGAACTCCGTTATCAAGTTCTTTGTGTTCATATTGCATTATTATGTCTCTTTCCTTTTGACTTTTCCTTCTTTACGGTGTACTTTTGTTTATGCTCATTTAATACAGTTCTCTAATAAGTCACGTGACGAAAATATATCGGATCACTTAGACTACTATGAGTGCAAGCCTAGTACCCATCATAATGTAAATAATAAAATAAAGTTTATGTATGGTGGATTAGTAATAAAGATAAATAAAAAGGGCAGCGAACTGTCTACAGAGGCATTCCATTGGGCATGGAGTCATAACATCCTGCAGATTGAAGGCATTTGAGTTGCACATTAGAAAAACATTATATACTATTAGATAAAAGAATGGAGAGGAAAAAACATACAGCTAAAAGTTCACAAAATAGAGATCCTCTCTGTCAAATGGAGTGAACAATACTTGAACAAAACAATAATTAAAAGGAAATCATTGCAAATCCTTTGCAACTCATGAATCTTATAATCACAGGCCACCATGATATTCATATTCTACAATTTTATTCAAGTGATATGAAGGATAAATAAAGAAAAAGAAAACATGTTGATAAGATAACTCTCATGAATCCTGAATGGCATAAATGTATTAAAAATAGCATGCCCTTAGGCTTACAGTCACACATAGATAAAATGCCCCTATAGCTCTCTCCTCTCTTGGATCATGAATCCAACACTTTTATCATCAAAAACCCTTTGATTTATAGTGAATAATATCCATCTACCCTAAGGAGGTCTAAACCAAGGAGTTACATAGGATCCTCCTCCATTTAGGAGTCTTGTTACAAAAGATTCCAACAAAAACCTACCAAATTCCTATTTTCTAGGATCTTGCCTATTGTGATAAATGCCTCTTGAAACATGTCATGATGTTTGATATGAAGATGGAACACATGTCCCTCATGTCCAATATGAGATGCCAAGAACATGCATTTCCAGTGCATTATTCATTGGGCTATGTAGTTCCAGTTCGAATGAAGCCATACAAGAAACTGATTAACTGGTAAAACTATTGATTTGGATCGAACAAATGAAGAAACCCATGGCATATAAAAGTTAAGTTTCAAAAGACAACATAACCAACCTTCATTTGAAAAGAATTATTTGACAAGTGTACTACTCAAAGAATCCACATAATCAACAATAGGATCAATAAATCCATAAAGAAATACCTCTTCCTGATGTTGTTCCAATTGAAAACTGAAATGCTTATTCACATGCCTAGTTTTATAACTTCTTCCAATCTCCTCTATCTGCAAAACTGAAATTTGTTGTGAGATGGCTTCACTGATTTCAAGGCTGATCATTGGTTGTTTAATGTTTGTTGCAAATCCAAAATTGTCACATGCTGATAAATCGATCTGCTCATTATCATTTGACTATTCAAAGGAATCCATTTGATCTTCATGACAAATTAAAAAAATAGATACATTTGATACAATGTCAAAAGTATCTACAATATGGTTATCACTCTGCAGATCATTAACCTCTCGATCATTATGAAAATTTTATTCTACTACAACATACTCTATATGACTATCTGATCCTTTACTCAACAAATCAAATTCATGACAACATTTTGGATAGAGAAAGTCAAATGAAAATTTTTCTTTGCAAAACAAATGAAAGGTAGCATGAAAATGGCTCAATGAACAAATATAAGCAACCGGGAGTGATCTACACCAATATTGAGCTGCTCCATCCAAAGAATATCTAAACAACTTAATCAATACATCTTCATGTACAACTTTCAGCTTAAGCATGCACTCATGAAATTCTAATAAAAACTCAGCTAGCACTTCCCAATCCTCTCTTCTAAACCTAGGAAGCCAACCTTCCCATTCACTTCTATCAGGCTCGGGATTCAGAAAACCAGATATATTTGTCAAATCACAAAATGCATACCTCTAAGGAAGAACATTGTCCATTTCAAACCAGTGGAGTCACCCATAGATTCATATGTAATGAAGTTGGAGTTTTTAGGTAGAAGATTTCATTCAAGCTTGTGTCCTACTCATGTCTACCATCAAGAGATGGATCTTCCCGATGTCGTTCCCCCAGGGAATATTTCTTCACTTTCATCCCCAACAATGACACCAAAAATGTTAGCATTGATAGTCACACTCAGTTCACTATGAGTGAAATCCTAGTACCCATCATAATCTAAATAATAAAATAAAGTTTGTGGTTGGTGGATCAGTAATAAATATAAATAAAAAGGGAAGAAAACTATTTGTAGAGGCATTCCATTGGGCATGGAGTCATAACATCCTCCAGATTGAAGAAATTTGAGTTGCACATCAAAAAAAACATATATACTATTAGGTAGAAGAATGGAGAGGAAAAAACATGAAGCATAATGTTCACAAAACAGATATCCTCTCTGTCAAATGAACTGAAGAATACTTGAACAAAACAATAATTAAAAGGAAATCATTGCAAATCCTTTGCAGCTCATGAATCTCCTAATCACAGGCCACCATGATCTTCATAGTATGAAATTGTATGCAAGTGAGATGAAGGATACATAAATATAAAGAAAACATGTTGATAAGACAACTATCATGAATCCTCAATGGTAGAAATGTATTAACAATAACACGCCCTAAGGCTTACAATCACACACAGATTAACTACCCATGTAGCTCTCTCTTCTCTTGGATCATGAATCAAACCCTTTTATCATCAAAAACCCTTTAATTTATAGTGAATAATCTCCCTCTACCGTAAGGAGGTCGAAACCAAGGAGTTACATAGGATCCTCCTCCATTTAGGAGTCTTGTTACAAAATATTCCAACAAAAACCTAACAAATTCATATTTTTCAGGATCTTGCCTATTGTGATAAATGTCTCTTAAAACATCTCATGATTCTTCATATGAAGATGGAACGCATGTCCCTGATGTCCAACTAACTCCTAGGAGACCATTTGAACTTTCATTCATAGTTTTCAACCTTCCCATAGCTCAAATTTGTTGTATTGTTAGAGTTTGCAACGCCTGTGACAACATGTGTTGTGAACTTTCCTATAGGTGATGTTTTTTTATTTTCTCCAAAAATACGAAGTGGGTTAGGATGATTGTTTGTATGCATCTAAAAAAAACCATTTTTTACCTCCACACCAAATTTCAGAGGAACCCAAATTGTCATTCAAAAGTTATAAGAAAAACAATCCTTTGTTATGCGATAATTTCTTAAAAACCTATCATAAATACTAGTTCGTAGCGCCAGTGAGTTCAGGGGCTATGAACTCTCTTGTAGTAGAACGTTTTATTTTTTCCAATGTTTTATCATTTAAAAACTCTATTAGGTGTCCCAAGAATGTTGTAAACTTCATAATATTGATGATCTTGACTAAAGGAAATCACCCAAACCGATAATCATGGTTGGCAAAACATGATAATCACTCAAAAATGTGTCAAATCTATAAAATAGGAACTTGAAAAAAATTGGTGTAGAATCTAAAGGATGAACATATTTCTTTCTTGATTCTAGAACTCCTCCTGGTAGCAACCTTGGCCAACATGTATAATCATTGCTTGGTTCCTTTTTGTCATTTGTTATGATAATTGGTGTGTGAAAGTGAACTCTCTGTGAAAACAAGGTTTTTATCAATGAAAATATAAGTTAACAACACGTGCAATCTTAAAACATGGTTTACATTTGATCAACCAAATAATTCAAGTGTGAGAGGGGTGTAGATTGACTCTTTAAAAGATAAATTTGAAAGGATGAAAAAGATGAAAGTTTCAACAGTCCTAGAACAGAGGGTTTGCATCACAATTCACAGCGCCAATCTCTAAACCATCCAAAACCCCTTTCTCAACCCTCAAACATGATGAACCCTTCAATGAGTACCAGGGGATCTAGGCTTGATTCCAACATCTTTGAATTTGACCAGAAGTGTTTGCAAATTATCCAACCTTCAATGCTCCTCTTCAGATAGTCTGCAATGCCAGTTCAAAATGCACTCATGTTTTGATTTTATCTCTCAAATTCCAAACTAGGTTGGGTTGAATTTTGGTCAGCATGTCAATGCCAATATCATGCTCCTCCACAAAAAATTTCAGAAGAACTCAAATCGTATTTCAAAAGTTATGATCAAATATTTAGAAGACTCTGTTATAGGAAATGAGTTTGTAGCGAAGCTCACAACGCTTTTCTATCAGTTTGCAGTGCCTGATTCAAACAAGATTTGCATGCTTCAAGGAGTCTGTTAGGATATTCAAAGACTTGATCCCTGAAAATTTGTTAAAAATAGGCTCTAAAAACAATGAAATCCCTTAGCATGACAAAAAGTTAATGATGGAAATGAATGAATGGAGCACTTGAGTATGCTGCGAACTCTCCTAGTGAGTTGGCAATGCTCAAATTAAAACTAACTTGACAACTGAATAGATAAAAGGTGATACCTAGAAATCTTTCATATAGTCATGGAAGTGACATGACAAGGTGATAATAAGTATTTTCAAATATGTGACTCATGAGGGTTTATCACTCCTTTTCATGATCACAAAGACATAACCCAAAGACCCTAGACCAAGGCCAAACTGCCAAACTAACTTCCTTTATTTAAATCAAAAGTTGAAAAATGACTATAGCAAGAAGTCATAAAAACTATAAAAACCTGTGACTCAAAAACAAAGACTGAAATGACGTTTTGACCCCTACAATTCTATGTGTTAACACTCTCAATTATGAAATTCCTCTTCGATGCAATCCATATACTTTATGTAATGGACTCTTACAAGTACTCTTGTTTGGTGAGTCATTATATGAAAACTCCACTTGAGAAAAAATGTGATCCCACTGACTGTTATGTTCAGTTATCAAACTCCTTAGCACATTCCCTAAGATTCTATTCACTACCTCAGTCTTTCCATCTATTTGAGGGTGATATGTTGAAATAAAATAAAAAATTGTCTCCAACTTCTTCCACAAAATCCTCAAAAAGTGTCCCACAAATTTGGTATCTTTGTCTGAGAATATACTCCTGGGTAACCCATGCAATCTCACAATCTATTTCAAAAACAAATTTTTTATGTGGGTAGCATCACTAGTTTTTTGACATGGTATAAAATGTGTAATTTTTGAAAAGCTGTCAACCACCACAAATATTGAATCATTTCCCCTGTGGGTTCTTGGAAATCCCATAACAAAATCCATACTTACAACATCCCACAGCCTATATGGAATAGGAAATGGTTGATATGATCCTGTGTTTTGTTGCTTTCCTTTAGGATATTGGAAAATTATGCATTTGTCCACAAACTTCTTCACATTAGACCTGTTGGATTACTCAGAGGGGGGGTGAATCAATAATAGCATAATTATAATCATTTTTCTTCAAATAATCCAAGTGTTATATCAATGTAGAATTATTATCCAATAATCAGCAATAAGAAATGAACAATCACACACATACACAATACACCAGTGTTTTACGTGGAAACCCAAATTGGGAGAAAATCACATAATGTTTTTTCTTATATGTTTTGAAGAATTACATTCACTGGAAGCACCAACTTCCTTTGTTTTCCAGTTGCAACTGAAAGGAAGCTCCAACCCCCTAGTTTCTCAGGCTACAACCTGAGGGAAGCTCCAACTCCCCAATTCTCTAGCTACAACCAGAAGGAGGCTACAACCCCCTATGTTCTTCGGCTACAACTGGAAGGTGGCTACAACCACCTGTCCTTGCCTCGTCCAACTACCCTAAAGTAGAAGTAGAATGATGGAACCACTGTCACACTATCACTATGAGATATACCGCTATAAACTTGTACCAATAAACCTGAACCATATATCAACCATGCATCAACTTGTACCTCAACCTGTAATCAACCTGTACCATAAACAAGTACATCAACCATGCACCAACCTATATCATAAACAAGTGCATCAACCATGCACCAACTTGTACCAAACAATCTGTAATCAACATGTACCATAAAAAAGTGCAACCAACCATGTACCAAGTATGTACCAATCATGTGTCAACTACTTATTAACTATGACTCATCAATATGTACCAACATCATCAACTATACACCTCATGTATGTGCCAACTCATCAACTACTTGTCTCAACCATGTACCCAACTTGTACATCAACCAAAATCCCTCATCAATTTCATCATTCAAATATGATTTATAACTCTGTAATATACCTGGTGTATGTGATCACATACCTACAAACATTCCTTAACTTTAAACAACAAGAGACTAGCATTTACATCAAACTTTTATTTAGTCTCACATAACTAGTTTCAGATTAGTCAACAACCCTAACTTGAAATAATCATAACTATGTACCTGTAATGAATAAAGATATGAAACTAATACATAATTCTCTTCAGTGTTTTTATGCAATTCCTCCAGGTGTCACTACTTGGAACCTCTCAGAAAAGTAGTTATAGCAAAAATGGCATACCTTGTTGAATTTTGGCTTATTCTAGAGAGCGACCTTGTAGAGCGTTCCCCACACGAAATTTTTGTTAAATCGATCTGAAATCCTTGCACAACATACTACCAACTGTACTCTAACAAAAAAAATTGGTCTTACTAAATTTGGATCTGTTATGAATAAGTTGTGACATTTTTACCTGAAACACTTGTTTTTGACTAGTTTAAGGACTAGCCACAAAACCTATTTTCCACAAAGCATAACTCCACAAATACAATGACCCACAAGCTGAATTTTTTACCACATATACTTGGATATGTTTCCTCAATTTCATAGAAATTGCATGGTCTAAATCATTCTATAAAAAATGTTATTGTGAAAATGGTGAGATCACCTGTAATTAACATACCTTAGAAAGCATCATCAAAAGAATTTATCCTTCCTTGAATTCTGGCCTTCTTTTCTTCACCTCCCCTCAGAAATGTGGCTTAGATATCCTTTGGTTACCTTAGACACCTATAGGTATTCAATATGCTCAAGTGTGTCTTAAATGAGAGAGCCTTGCCTCTTATTTATACTCTCCAAGTAGCTTCCTTAAAAACATCTTCTAGGTTACTTTTCTCACTTTCCTTATTTTAGGGTTAACCCACTT
This sequence comes from Picea engelmannii, assembly GCA_009831015.1. NCBI lineage: Eukaryota > Viridiplantae > Streptophyta > Pinopsida > Pinales > Pinaceae > Picea > Picea engelmannii. The sequence goes on along the minus strand of ML778325.1, from coordinate 1,924,188 downwards.
CTAATTTATCCATTAAATTTATTATTTAAATAATTTATTTTCTATTCACTTTGAATTAGAGTACACTCATCAATTCACTTTATTATTTACCTTCTAAAATATCTTAAACCACTTTGACTACTTTGACCTTTTGGGGCTTTTAGATGACATAAGAGGGTCCTCCAACTTCGTAAGGCCATAACTCTCAAACCATGAGGAGTTATGTGACGTTCCTGATCTAAAAATGAAGAATACTTGATAAAATTGATTAAAATTAATTGCAAGTGAAATGTTTATGTGTTTAAAGCAACCGGATCAATTTGCAACACATAATTAAGGATTACTTATGTAGAAAATACACATAGACAGCAGCATAAATCATTGAACATCAGACATAAAACACAACAACTTGATAAAGTAGTTCACCCCACTCCGGGCTACATCTCCTGGTCCAGCTTCCAATGGATCATTATTATTAAATTGCTCAAAGTGCTCAAAAACATGCCTTACAGTGCTCAAAATGACAAACTGACTGTTCCAATGGCTCTACAACATCCCAAAACCCCTGTCTGGGCTCTTTCGGCACCTGAAACGGTCGAAAAATGAGAAAGATATGCCTCCTTGAAGCTTCCTTCTTCCTCTTGTTGTCTCTGGTTCTACAAAATGTACCCTTGTGCTTCCAACCTAGCACACACGC
>ML778325.1:1907264-1918860 GCA_009831015.1 Picea engelmannii | reverse complement strand
GGATAAGAACTTGGCTCCACAAGTTGACATTCTCCTCGTGTGAGTTTCAACCTTGTGAGCATCAGAAACAAAACTTGCAAACAATCAAGTCTTCAAAACCAGTGCTCTGATACCAACTTGATCTAAAAATGAAGAAGACTTGATAAACTTGATTAAAATTAATTGCAAGTGAAATGTTTATGTGTTTAAAGCAAACGGATCAATTTGCAACACATAATTAAGGATTACTTATGTAGAAAATACACATAGACAACAACATAAATCATTGAACATCAGACATAAAACACAACAACTTGATAAAGGAGTTCACCCCACTCCGGGCTACATCTCTGGTCCAGCTTCCAATGGATCATTATTATTAAATTGCTCAAAGTTCTCAAAATCATACCTTACAGTGCTCAAAATGACAAACTGACTGTTCCAATGGCTCCGCAATGTCCCAAAACCCCTATCTGGGCTCTTTTGGCACCTGAAACGGTCGAAAAATGAGAAAGATATGCCTCCTTGAAGCTTCCTTCTTCCTCTTGTTGTCTCTGGTTCTACAAAATGTACCCTTGTGCTTCCAACCTAGCACACATGCTCTTTAAAGCATAAAGAACCCAGTCCCATGCATAACCGCACACCGATACAAATCATAGGATGGTTAAGGTCGCCCAGCCCTTAACTGCCTCGGCACTGGGCACATGAGCACACACGACCGCGGGCTTGGTTACAAAGTGGTTATTCCGTTTGAAAACCGTGCAAACGGTGGAACTCCCGCGCAAATACATAACCGTGCGCATAACACAATGTTTAAACCCGTATAAACATTACATAACACAATTTTAAAAACCCCGCGCGATTTAATACAAGGGCTATATAACTATGTTATATATGTTATATATAACATTGCAATGAATTACAAATGCGCACGCGCCACAACACATACATATGGTCATATATATATTTCAACGGAACCATGGGTCGGGGCTTAAGCTGCGGCCCGCCCCCCTTTCCGCTATAACATAACATTCCTATTAAATAATATATTCAAGGCATAGTTAACAAGGATCAAAGGCGGGACTGATGGTTAGCGGAACGTTATGAAAACTTAGTGTTTGGGGAGGTCCAGGGGTCGAACCCCGCGGCCTCCAAACCATTTTATATAAACACAAACATATGAACCAACCACACAGTGACACGTGTTAGCACAGCATTCGCCGACAAACAACCAACCAATATGTTCCACGTCATCAAACTACCACATCATCATGATGGTACGGCCCTCCACGTGGTCGTACGGACTGTACGAACAGGTACAGTGAGCATCCCAAATTTTTGCCTGTTTGGCCTGGCGGACAGATCACGATATCTCCTCCATACGGACTCCGTTTGCGAAAGTAAATATATCGCTGGAATTAGGAAGACGAGACAGACGTAATGGCATTGTTTTCGTCTCATTCCGAACACTTTGAAAATTGAGCAAAATTTGATCCCCTGATCAGTTCCACATACCAACATAAATGGAATGAAATGTACCATCCATATAGAATGGTATTACCTACAAATATATCAAAACTCATACCATTATCCATCAAACAAACTTGGGTCCATTACCCAAACCTGGTTTTTCCAACTTCTGATGGCCATAACTCCCTAACCATGAGGAGTTATGTGATGCTCCACATACCACCAGAAATGGCACGACAATAAATATACATCTATGATAGTTTCAATGACAAATTAACTAACCTTTATCTCATTTTTCCACAAATAATCATGGGTTCTCTAACCATACTTATAGGATAACTCAATCCACAAAGTGTCTTCCCGTGAGGGCTTTCACCATAAGGGGACCACTTTGTAGTTCATTCATTTCTACTTATTATCAACCATGACAAGACAATAATGATTCATATTTACATCAAACAATCTTGGGTGCATTACCCAACCTTTGTGCTATGGGGCTTTCTTCAAGGGTTGACATCAATGACAACCAACCTTAATCAACAATCTGCCCCTTTGGAATTGATGTAAACACTCTGATGCAATACTACAATCATATCACTCATGCTCCCACTGGAACCATGCCTCTGTCCTCTGCATTTGATAAATCTTCTCCCCCTGGAACCATGCCTCTGTCCTCTGCATCTGATAAATCTCTCCCCCTTTCTCATCAATGGAAAAGGTATCTTTCCATCCGGGGTTGCTCCCCCTCACTGAACTGTCTTCTTATGGTGCTTCCTCGTGTACATCTAAGACATATAAGATAAGCATTCAAAAGAATTCATTTTGGAGTAGAAATAACTCTGATTCTCTAGCGAAGATACTCAAAGGTTTCTCGAGGAAGTGGTTTTGTAAAGATGTTTGCCACTTGTTGTTTTGTGCCCACATACTCAACTCTGATTTTCTTTTTTGCAACCTATTCCCATAAAAAGTGATACTTGATTAGAATGTGCTTCATATTGGAGTGCATCACCAGATTCTTTGAGATACTGATGGTGCTTGTATTATCACAATAGATTGGAATGGAGTCATCATACTCAACCTATATATCTTTCAGAGTTTGTTTCATCCAAAGAACCTGTGTACAACATGATGATGTTGCAATGTACTCGACCTCGCCTGTAGATAAGGATATTAATGATTGTTTCTTTCTTAGCCATGATACTAAACACTCACCCAAGTAGATTTCTTCTCCATTGGTTCTTCATCGGTCATCAATACAACCTGCTTAATATGCATCTGTGTAGGAAATAAGTGATAGATCCTTTCCTTTTGGATACCATAATCCAAACTTTTTTCTTCCTTTGAGATATCTAAAAATCATCTTCATTGCTAATACATGTGATTCCTTTGGTGCTACTTGAAATCATGCCACCTGTCCAACTTCCTGCATTACATCTGGTCTGGATGTTGTCACATATAGTAGGCTACCAATCATTGACCTGTATTTCCTCTAATATGTAGACTTTGAATCATCATATTTGCTCAACTTGCAATCGGTTTGCATGGGAGTGATAACTGGTTTGCAATCTTCCATACCGAACCCTTTTAGCATTTCTCTGATAAACTTGGTTAGATAAATAAAAATTCCTCGGTTGCTTTGGCGTATCTAAAGTCCCAGAAAGAAGGATAGTTCTCCAAGTAACGACATTTCAAATTCATTCTACATATCTTTTGAAAATTTATGGCTTAACTTGTCATCATCACTACCAAAAATAATATCATCAACATAAACTTCAATTAATAAAATATTACCTTCACTTACCTTGATGTAGAGGTTGTTGTCTGCACTTCCTTTTCTGAACCCTTCCTGTTGTAGATACTTATATAGTCTAGAGTACCATGCTCTAGGAGCCTATTTTAGACCATACAAGGCCTTATTTAATTTACACACATAATATGCATTTTCTAACAACTGAAATCTTTCTGCTTGTTCAATGTAGACTTCTTCTTCAAGTTCCTCATTCAAAAAAGCTGGTTTTACGTCCATTTAATACATTTTAATATTTTTGGAGCATGCATAAGCTAAAAGAAAATGGATTGCTTCCATTTTGGCAATTGGGGCAAATGTCTCTTCAAATTTGATTCCTTCAACCTGTGCATATCCTTTACATACCAATCTAGATTTTTTCCTTGTAACCTATCCATCTTCATTCAATTTATTCCTGAAGACCCACTTTGTGCCGATCACATTCTTATTCTTTAGTCTTGGAACTAGTTCCCAAGTGTCATTTTTCTCTATTTGATCCAATTCTTCATCCATGGCCTTATTCCAAGATTCATCCTTGTTGGCTTCTTCAAAACATTTTGGTTCAATTGTAGATAAGAGTGCTAGGTGTGTTTGTTCTAGTGAACATATTCTTCTTCTAGTCTCAACTCTTGCATCTTTGTTTTCGATAATCTGATCTGAAGGATGATTCTTTTGTACTCGTTTATTGGGTGTCTTTGGAGACACTTGTTGAAATTGCTCTTCTTCTTCTGTCAGATTCTCTTCATCATCCTCTCCTACTTCTTTTTCATCTTCTGCTTCTTCTTCTAAAGGTTGTTTCATTGATTCATTTTCTTCCTTTGATTCTGGTCTGTATGTTTCATCAATTGTTACATTGATGCTTTCCACAACTTTGTTCAATCTTAGATTGTAACACTTGTATGTTTTCCTTGTACTCGAGTAACCAACAAGTACTCCTTTGTCCACACGAGAGTCAAACTTTATGATTCCGCCATCTCTGCTTTTGATATAGCATTTTCTTCCAAAAACTTTGAAGTGCTTTACATTTGCTGGTCTTCCTTTCCATAGTTCTTAAGGAGTTTTGTCAGTGTTTTTTCTAAGAATTACTTTGTTTTGAATGTGAATTGTTCTATGCACTGCCTATGTCCAGAAAATATTTATCAATTTCGAATTCATTAACACTTTTTGAGCCATTTCCAGTACTGTCATGTTCTTTCTTTCAACAACTCCATTCTATTGAGGTGTCGTAGCAACAAAGAATTTCCTTTTTAATTCCATGATTGTTGTTGTAGTCCATAAATTACTTTGAGGTGAACTCTCCTCCATTATCATATCTCAAGCATTTGATTTTTGAATCCATTTCATTTTCAACCATTTCCTTGTAGATCTTGAAGTTTTCAAAAGCTTCTGACTTATTCTTTAGAAAATTGCAGTCATTCTTGTATAATCATCAACTAATATAATGAAATATTTCTCACCTTTTAATCCTTTTTTTTAGTTGGTCCAACTAGATCAGTATGCACAATTTCTAGTGGTCTTTTCGTTGAATATTCCTTTGATTTAAACATGGTCTTTGTTTGTTTTCCTTGTTGGCAATGCTTGCATAAAGTGTTGGTTGGTTTCATGATCTCGGGCATTTCTCTGACTGCTTCTCTTTTGTTGACTTTGAAAAGATTATCAAAATGTATCTGCCCCATTCTTCTGTGCCATAGCCAACTTTCATCTTCCTTTCCTAGAAAACACTTTTCAATTTCAATTTCACTTAACACATATATGTTGCTTGAAGTTCGTGTAGTTGTAGCGACCAATTTCCCTGAACCTTCTTTTCTTATCTCACACTTTTGTGAATCGAAAGTAACTTTATGAACTTGGTCACACATTTCACTCACACTTATAAGATTATGTTTCATATATTCTACTAGTAGAACATTTTCTGCCTTTTCATTCTTGTTCATAATTCAGACTATGCATTTTCCAATGATTTTGGCTGAATCATCATTTCTAAAGGAGATTGGTCCATCTCTTTCCTTTCGTAATGTAATAAACTTGTCTCTATCACCTGTCATGTGTTTTAAACATCCACTGTCAACATACCAACCACGTTTCTTCTTCTTAGTTGTTAGAGCAATTATGCATTCTTCATTGCTATATTGATCTTGCTTTCTTATCCATGTCGTTTTCTGAGGTTCTTGTCTATGACTATTGTTATTATGTTGAGGTTCTTTAGGAAGGACTGTCATTCTGCAATCTTTGGCCACGTGTCCAAAATTGTTACATTTGTAACATTCCACTTTAGTTCTCAAAGATTCAAACCTGTTGTAACTTCTTCTCTATGTTTCACTAGGTCTTCTTGAATAACCCCTTTATGTATGACTCTCAAATTTGTTATTGTTCATGTTGTTAGCTCTGCAATTCACAGCTTTATGTCCAAAATTATTACATGCATAACATAAACCAAAATGTATAGTTTGATACCTGGGAGTTGAAGATATTCTGAAAGGAGGTGCTCTTATGAATCCTTCTTCTTCTTGAGGCCTATCTGTTTGTTGTTGATTCTGAAATATGAATCTTATCAGTGGAGGAGTGTCCCTGTAATCTTCCTTGTATATCTTCTTATCCCCTTTGATTGTTTCTGTATAAATTTTTGGATATGTTTCTTGCTCTGTTGTTTTGGAGATTGATCCCTTTTTTGTCTAATTGTATCCAAGTATGGACTTGTCAAGATGATATTTTTTACTATCGATAATGTCATCCAGAAATTTTGAGCTATTCTGCATATTTTTCTTTTGAATATCCTTTCTTAGTGTGACAATCTTTGCTTCCAAGTTTCCAATGATTATGTCCTTTTCTTCTAGCTTTTATTTGAGTGCTTCATCAATTATTTTATCTTTTTCTATTTGAACCTTCAGTTTTGTGATCATTTGTTCTAGTTCTCGAGTATCTTTTTTCTTGTCTAGTTCTACTTGTAGTTTCTTGTTTTTCTTCTTTTCTCTTTTGATAACTTCTATGGCACATAATAATTCTTCTCAATAGTCAACTTTTTCTTCTTCAATTTTTTCTTCGACTTATTTATATTCTTCTTTGAAGACTTCTTTGTCAGATTCTTTTACTGCCATGAATAGAACTCTTCCTATCTCACTGTCATTGACTTCATCTTCATCTGATGATGAGATGTCTTCTTTGGTGCATAATCTTTTCTTGAAAACTTTCTTTGTAGCTATTTTGCCTTTATATGTGTGTTTTCCTTTTGAGTAACCTTCATCATTTCTCTTTTTCTTATGAGGACATTTGTTAGCAAAATGACCAATACCATCACAATTAAAACAAATTAAAGGAATATTACCTCTATACTTATCGTTGGTTCCCTTGTTCAGTCTTTTAACGAAGTTGGCCACTTCTTCATCATCTTCCGAGACATCACTACTGTTGTTGTATTCTTCTTGTTCATTTTTCTTTTTCTTTGATCGTTTGGATGCTTTAAAGGCTGCTTCTTTTACATATGGATTTTCATGTTCAGTTCTCATTTCATATGCTATGAAAATTCCATGCAGTTCTTACATTCTTATTGAGTTTAGATCTGATCTTTCTTCTAGTGTTGATATCTTAGGGTTAAATCTCAGAGGAGGAGATCTTAGTACCTTTTGAACAATTACAGATTCTTTGATTTCTTCTCCCAATCCTATGATTGCATTCATTGTTTCATCGACTCATAAGAAGTAGGCTGCAATATTCTCATATTCCTTCATTTTTAGTTATTCGAACTAACCTCTGTAAGTTTGAATCTTTGTTTCTTTGACTTTTGCATCTCCTTCATAAATATTTCGAATCTTGTCCCAAATCTCTTTAGTGGATTTACAATGTACAACTTTGGTGAATACAGTATCACTAAGACCATTCAAATGTACATTTTTGTCTTTGGAATTATTCTCACCGAGTTTCACTGCTTTGTCATTTTTTGGTGGAACTGTTGTTGATTTGTATCCATCTACAATTGATTTCCAAACTTGAAATCCATGTGCCTGTATATATGTCTTCATCCTTATTCTCCAAAAAACATACTTTTGTCCATCAAACTGTGGTATTCCATTTTTATACAATTTGGTACTCTCCATGATCTACCTTTCAGTGATTAAACTGATTTATGAAGGAACCGGCTCCGATACCAATTGTTGGGTTACTGAGAGGGGGGGTGAATCATTAATAGCGTAATTATAATATTTTTTCTTCAAATAATCCAAGTGTTATATCAATTTAGAATTATTATCCAATAATGAGAAATAAGAAATTAACATTCACACACATACACAATACACCAATGTTTTACATGGAAACTCAAATCGGGAGAAAACCACGAAATGTTTTTTCTTATATGTCTTGAAGAATTACATTCATTGGAAGCACCAACTTCCTTTGTTTTCCAGCTGCAAATAGAAGGAGGCTCCAACCCCATAGTTTCTCAAGCTACAACTTGAGGGAATATATAACTCCCTAATTCTCTGGCTACAACCAGAAGGAGGCTACAACCCCCTATGTTCTCTGGCTACAACTGGAAGTTGGCTACAACTACCTTTCCTTGCCCTGTTCAACCGCCTTGAAGTAGAAGTAGAATGATGGAACCATTGTCATACTATCATTGTGAGATATACCACTATAAACCAATACCAATAAACCTAAACCTTGCATCCAATTGTACCTCAACCTATAATCAATCTGTACCATAAACAAGTGCATCAACCATGCACCAACTTGTACCAAACAATCTGTAATCAACCTGTACCATAAAGAAGTGCAACCAACCATGTGCCAAGTATGTACCAATCATGTGTCAACTACTCATTAACTATGACTCATCAATATGTACCAACATCATCAACTATATACCTCATGTATTTGTCAACTCATCAACTACTTGTCTCAACCATGTACCCAACTTGTACCTCAACCAAAATCCCTCATCAATTTCATCATACAAATATGATTTATAAATTTGTAATAGACCTAGTGTATATGATCACATACCTACAAACCTTCCTTAACTTTAAACAACAAGAAACTAGCATTTACATCAAACTTTTCTTTAGTCTCACATGACTAGTTTTGGATTAGTCAGCAACCCTAACTTGAAATAATCATAACTTTGTACTTGTAATGAATAAATATATGAAACTTATACACAATTTTATTCAGTGTTTTTTGTGCAATTCCTCCAGGTGTCACTAATTGGAACCTCTCATAAAATTAGTTATAGAAAAAATGGCATACCTTGTTGAATTTTGTCTTATTCTAGAGAGAGACCTTGTAGAGTGTGCCCCGCACGGAATATTTGTTGAATCGATATGAAATTGTTACAAAGAATACTAAAGAATGTAATATAACCAAAAACTTTATTCATACTGAATTTGTATCTTTTATGAATAAGTTATGATGTTTTTACCCAAAACACTTGTTTTTTACTAGTTTCAGGATTAGCCACAAACCCTATTTTCCACGGAGTGTAACTCCAAAAATACAACAAAACACAAGCTGAATTTTTTACCACAGATACTTAGATATGTTTCCTCAATGGAATATAAACTTCACGGTATGAGTCATTCTATAAAAAACTTTATTGTGCAAATGGTGAGATGACCTGTAAATAACATACCTTAGAAAGCATCATCAAAATAATTTTTCTTTCCTTGAATTCCGGCCTTATTTTCTTCACCTTCCCTCAGAAATTTGGATTACATATCCTTTGGTTACCTCAAACACCTATAGGTATTCAATATGTTCAAGTGTGTCTTAAATGAGAGAGCCTTGCCTCTTATTTATACTCTCCAAGTAGCTTCCTTAAAAACATCTTCTAGGTCACTTTGACCACTTTCCTTATTTTAGGGTTAACCCACTTCTAATTTCTCCATTAAATTTATTATTTAAATAATTTATTTTTTATTCACTTTGAATTATAGTACACTCATCAATTCACTTTACTATTTACCTTCTAAAATCTCTTAAACCACTTTGACTACTTTGACCTTTTGGGGCTTCTAGATGACATAAGAGGGTCCTCCAACTTCGTAAGGCCATAACTTTGAAACCATAAGGAGTTATGTGACATTCCACATACCACCAGAAATGGAATCACATGTACCATCCATGTAGAATGGTTTTACCTACAAATATATCAAAATGCATACCATTATCCATCAAACAAAGTTAGGTCCATTACCTAAACCTGGGTTCTCCAACTTCTCATGGCCATAACTCTATAACCATGAGGAGTTATGTGACGTTCCATATTGAATACACACTAGAAATGGCATGACAAGAAATATCCATATAGGATAGTTTCAATGAAAAATTCACTTACCTTCATCTCATTATTCCACAAATAATCTTGGGTTCTCTAACCATACTTATAGGATAACTCAATCCGCAAAGCGTCTTCCCATGAGGGTTTTCACCATAAGGGGACCACTTTGGAGTTCATCCATTTCTACTTATTATCAATCATGACAAGACAATAACAAGTCATATTTACATCAAACAATCTTGGGTCCATTACCCAAACTTTATGCTACGAGGCTTTCTTCAAGGGTTGACATCAATGACAACCAACCTTAATCAACAAGACCTCATTCATTGCCAATAGTATGAAGAACTCAATTGGACATATGTTTTATCATGGAAAAAGTACCCAGCCAATCCTCGACTATGTTTCTCCTTCAACAAATTGTCCCTCGTTGAGCATCTTGGGATACATAATCAACTTCCTTTGAATAATATTCCTTATTGGATCATATACTACATCCAATGATTTCTATCCCTCAACAAAGGATTTCCACATGCTTCGTAAGCTTCCTTGAAATTTGGGTCTTCCTGGTACATCTCTTTCAGGTGTTCAAATCCCAAAGTCACCACTTGGAATTCCCGCAAGATTAAACATCTCTTGCTCAAAGCATCTACAACTTTGTTAGCATTCCCATTAATATGCTTGATGACAAAAGTAAAATTTTGCATGAATTCTACCCATTTGGCATGTTTTTGGTTCAATTTCTCTTATCTGGTTATGAACTGCAAAGAACGATTATCAGTATACAAAATAAACTCCTTTGGCATAAGATAATGTATCCACTTTTTCAAATCTTGAATTATAGCACAAAATTCCTTGTCATATGTTGAATACTTCTTCTTAGCATAATTCAGTTTCTCACTGAAATAAGCAACAAGCTTATCATCTTGACTTAAAATTGCACCAATGGCCACTCCACTTGCATCACTTCTTTTGTCCAGTCAAAAGATTCATGTTCCTTCTTTATAGTATCTAGTATGGGTTCACAAATACTGTTGAAATTCCTAATGAACTTTTTGTAAAATCTCACTAACCCATGAAAACTTCTTACTTCAAACAAACTTCTTGGAGACAGCCACTCGCTTATAGCACTCACCTTTTTTAGATCCATCTTCAATTTATTTGAAGATATTACAAATCCCAAATACACAAGTTATGTCTTCATAATTTATTCAAATTCGTCAACAACTTTTCTTGTTGCAACCTTATAAACACCATCTTCAAGTATCTTAAATTCTCCTCGTCGGTCTTACTAAAAACTAGAATATCATCTAAATAAACGATAAAAACTTCCCAATAAAATCTTTGAGTACTTCATTCATTAACCTCATGAATGTACTTGGAGCATTCATTAAACCAAATAGCATAACAAGCCACTCATATAGTCCTTTATTTGTTTTGAACGTTTTTTTCCATTCATTTCCCTCTCTCATTCGTATCTAATGATAACCAGTCTTCAAGTCTATCTTGGAAAAATAACTAGCTCCACTCAAACAATCCATTAAATCACCCATTATGGGTAAAGGAAATCTATGCCTAATGTTTATCTTGTTGATGGCTCTAGAATCTGTGCACATTCTCTATCCTCCATCCTTATTTGGACTCAACAGAGTTGGTACTGCACATGGGCTCAAGATTTCTGTTAAGAACCTGAATAGATCTACAAATATAATCACCACAAATACTGAATACACAATAGATCCACAAGCAAAATAGAAGAAACCACACTTTATTAGAAGAAAACCCTTGAGGTAGGGAAACACCATACAATGGATCCTATTATGGAAGGGATCCTCTCATGTTCACTTGCCTCTTCGAGGGGGCATCCTCCTAATGAGCTATTGCTCCAAATAAAATATTTCTCTTCATGTCTCATTACATTGCTTGAACCCTTTTATATAGTGTTAACATCACCTAAGAACATTCTAGAGGAGGAATCTTCTAGAAGTAGAACCTTCTAAGAAGTCCTCTTACATTTATTATATCTAATTACTCATTTATTATATCTAACTACCATAGTGGGCCTTATTTAATAATATAGTGGACCTAGT
>ML778325.1:1848415-1888527 GCA_009831015.1 Picea engelmannii | reverse complement strand
CTACGAGGGATCATCAAATGCAGTTGTCATATCTGGCGTGCCCACACACACACACATGCAAAGAATATAACACATACCCAACATTCTCGCACTTGTTGTTTTCTTTTCATACAGGGTTCCAGGGGATTATATAGTCAACAATCCAAGGCAGCAATGCCCATTTTTACTCTACACTAGGAGAAATTTTTTGTGCTCACAGACTATGTCAATGAATCTGCAACATTCCTCAAAGTGACAACCTTTTCCAGCAACACCTTCTTTTCCTCAACCATGTCTCTCACAAAGTGATATTGAACATCAATATGCTTTGTCTTTGAATGATAAGCAGGGTTCTTTGCTAGGAATATTTCACTTTGAATGTCACAATCTAATCTCACTTCTTGTTGTACCAACCCAATACCTTAACACAATCTTTGTAACCATACTACTTCCTTGCTTGCATGAGTGGTTGCCATGTATTCATCTTTTGTAGTTGAGAGTGCCACTACAACCTGTCTTTTTCTCATCCAATTAATTGCTCCTCCAAATAGGTTAAACACATACCCACTTGTAGATCTTCTATGATCCAAATCTCCAGCCCAGTCTACATCAACATAGACATGTATGTCCAACACTCTGTCCAATCTTTGTCCTCCTTGGTAGCACAATCCATAACTAGTAGTGCCACGAAGATACCTAAAGACCCTCTTTACTGTTGTCCAATGCTCCTTCCCTATTTTTTACATATACCTACTCAAAAATCCCACTGGATGTGCAATGTCCGGTCTAGTACATACCATTGCATACATCAAACTGCCAACTGCATTGGCATACGAAACATGGGACATGTCCTCTTCTTCTTCCTGTGTCTTGGGACACTGATATGTAGATAACTTTACACCTATAGGAATAGGAACCTTGATCGATTTACTTCCATGCATATTAAACCTCTGCAATATCGTCTCAACATATTTTCTCTGATTCAACCAAAGTTTCATGTTTGCACAATCTCTTTTAATCTCCATTCCCAGAATGAAGTTAGCAACACCGAGATCCTTCATGTCAAATTTAAAGGATAGTTGTAATTTCACCTCCTTGATAACATCCATGTTATTTCCTACCAACAACATGTCATCAACATACAACACAACATAAATGAAGTGATTACCAACCTGTTTGAAATATACACAGTGATCAACCCTTCTTCTTACAAATTTCAATCCAAGGATGTATGTGTCAAACTTTTGGTACCACATCCTAGGTGATTGCTTCAGACCATATAGTAACTTCTTTAGATTACAGACCAGCTCTTTCTTTCCCTTCACTACAAAGCCTTCTGGCTGCTTCATGTAGATTTCTTCTTCCAGATCCCCATGTAGGAATGTTGTCTTCACATCCATCTATTCCACTTCAAGATCAAAAGAAGCAACAATAGATAAAACAAATCTAATAGAAGTTAACTTAGCAACAGGAGAAAAAATCTCACCAAAGTCAATTCCCTCTACCTAGGAATAACCTTTTGCTACTAACTGAGCTTTGTATTTCTCCCCTTTACCTTGTGCATTAAACTTCTTGTTGAACAACCATTTGCTACCGACATATTTCATTCCAGCTGACAACTCATCTATATCCCATGCCTCATTCTTATCCAAGGTATCCATTTCTTCAACCATGGCCTTCTTCTAGAATTTACTATCCTCTGAATTCACTGCTTCCCTGACAATTCTGGGATCATCATCAATAATAGATAAAGAAAAATTGGAATGGAAATCAGGTGGACTATACCTTTCTAGTTTCCTTTTATCTCTCACTGATCTCCTCAATACTGGGGTATGAGGTTCTTCTTCTTCTTCTTCTTCTTCTTCTTCTTCTTCTTCTTCTTCTTCATATGATTCATATTTTGCATCATCCAACTCAAGCTCTATTTTCTCAAGTTCGTCTTGCATTGGTAGGAATTCATGTTTGGACACATCTTTTACCTCTCTAAAAATAACATCTCGACTGTAAAAAAAAATCTTGGTTTCTGGGCTCCAAAGCTTATAACCTTTCAAACCATCTTTATAACCAATAACGATACACTTTTCAGCCTTTTTATCCAGCTTACTTCTCTTTTCCTTTGGAACATGTACATAAGAATCACAACCAAACACTCTAATATGTTGAAGAGAGGGTTTCTTTGTAGACCATACCTTGTGTGGAGTTTTATCATCCAACGTTGATGAAGGTGATCAATTGACCAGGTAACATGTTGTACCCACTGCCTCTGCCCAGAATTCTTGTCCTAACCCAGCACCGCTGAGCATGCTCCTTGATTTTTCCATCAGTGTCATGTTCATCCTTTCTGCAACTCCATTCTACTGAGGAGTGTATGGAGTAGTCTTTTTCCTTGCTATACCACACTTCTTACATAATTCTTTGGATTCATTTCCACAGAATTCTCCACCATTATTTGTTCTCAATACCTTTATTTTCTTCTCTGTCTGATTTTCTACCACAGCCTTAAACTCTTTAAATTTATTAAATATCTCAGATTTCTTTCTAAGAAAATAAATCCATGTGTTCCTTGAAAAATCATCTATGAATGAAACATAATACACATATTTACCTAGGGATGGAACAGGAACATGTCCAAACACATCACTGTGTATCAAATCTAAGATCCTCTTTTCTCTTGTAGCACAAGATGGGAATCTTACTCAATTATGTTTACCATATATGAAATGTTCACAGAAATCAAAATCCAGAGTGAAATTAGACATACCTTCAACCATGCCTTTACTGTGTAGTGTTCGAAGGCCCTTTTCTCCAATATGCCCCAGTCTTTGATGCCACAACATGGTCTTCTTTTCAGGGACGATATTGGTCTTGTCTTCTTTATTTGTCTACTCAAGGACAATAGAACCATTACACCCATTAGTATAAGTTCTTCCCAACAACTTGTATAGATTTTCACACCGAACTCCCCTCATCAACACCATTTCTCCTCGTACCATCTTGCAAGTGTTCTTTCCAAATATAGTATCCACTCCTGCATCATCCAACTTGCTTACATATATTATTCTCCTGGCAAGTTTTGGAATGTGCATAACCCCAGGAAGTGTTCTAATCCTTCCATCTTTTAGCAGCAACTTAACCCTTCCACATCCCATGATTTTTACTGAGGAGTCATCTCCTAGGAATACATCACCACCATCATATTTTTCATATTCAGAGAACCACTCCTTGTGAGGATTCATATTGTATGACACACCTGATTCGATCAACAATACAGCATGGTCTGCATGTGTACTTGTAGATTCCAAGTAAACATCACCTCCTTCTTCAGTGGAGGTTTTCACCTCTATGGAAGAGGTACTATCAGATCCCTTTGGTTTCTCAACCTTCTTAGACTTGTAATCTTTCTTATAATGCCATTTTTTACCACACTTCCATCATTTCCTCAAAGATTTTCTTGGAGACATAGATCTACCTATAGATTTAGATCTCCACCCTGAAGGCTTACTAGGGTTCCTGTCTTGGGTACGTCCTCTTACAAATAAAGCATCTGTGTTGTGACCATCCATGATTTTTCGCCTCATCTCTTCAGATAACAAGGATGCAACTACATCCTCATACTTCAATGTAGATTGAGTGGTACTACCTATTTCTACAACCAGATTATCCCAAGAGTCTGGCAAAGAACATAACAAAGTAATAAAATTATGTTATCGGACTAATCAGTAGGTGCGGACACTAACAAATCTCCCTAGATCCACCTAGATCTAGAACAAAACACACCAGAACATGATGCTTTCCTTAAGTTTTAGATATTGAATTTACTAACTAAAGAGGGATAGGTGACATGTCATTTAAACATTGCTTCCTCTCGCCATTTCCATCCTAGCTTCGTTCCAACACTCATACAAGGATGAACCTACAAAAAAACGAAACCAAGCAAAGTGATAGTAATCGCATGAACTCAATATAAACCTATGTACGTGATCAAGGAATCATACAATAAAACAGAACAAGCTTTATAGGAAAGAATCATTGTTGAGTGCAATCTATGTCGTATAAATTTCTCAACAATTTAATGTCAACCAAGAGCTCATAAGCTTAGAGTCACAACACAATATGTGCAAGGATTTGAAGTTATCTATTCTAAACTACTAAAGCAAAGAACATAAAAATAAAATAACATGAATATACAAATGACAAATTTTACCTACTATATACAACACATAGGTGTATTGGCATCAGTGCATGGGGGCCCTTCCATCCTTTAGTAAGTACACCATAATATTAACACAAGATAGAGATCAAAATGGAAGCATGCCTTGTATTCAAAAGAATATGGTTACATCTTCATTCCAATATAAAATCTCCTCTCGACTAACCTCAATAACCAACCTATCAATTCAAAACATTAGCATTTCCCATACTTCACACACATCTCTATATCTCCTTTGAAAAGAGAAGGCTCTCCTATTTATACAAGAACATAAGAAGCTACCCCATTAATGGAGATCCACTATTCTCTCCCTAGATCCATAAAAATCTCATATAGTTACAACCAAATAGGAAATGATGAGACACATATCCTCTTTGACCTTTATCCAAATCTCCTTCCATATCTTGAAGGGAATTCGAATTTGAGTATTGGAGACCACATAAGAGTGTCTTGGAAGCTTCCAAATCACCTACACATGTCACCAAACTCATTCTAATTGTTAGGTATAAGTATAAGTATATTATTTTCTAAAGTTTAACCACAAATCCACTTTAAAATGTTAAGAATTAATAAACTTTGGAAAAGCATAGTTATAACCCAATGATGAGATAAATGTAATGATGTGGAGGTGGAATGAAGGTGACATGAAGGTAATATGGAAGTAATGTCAAAGTATTGATGAATAATGGAGTAAGAATAGGGACTATTTTGAGGCCCAGCATACCCCCAAACTGAAGATATGGCATGTCCTCATGCAATCTATTACATTATTTTTTTTGATACTTGAGCTTTGGCTTAAACCCTGGATGATATCATTTACTTAACTTTTGCAAAGTGTTTTTGATGAATTGCAACTTGGTTGGTTCTTGTGTTTAAACCATATTTTGTTTGTTGCATTCAACTTTAATGTATGATCTTTGCATATTGATAATGTGATTTTTATTGCAGAGTATTTTAGTTGGAATGCATCATGGTTGGTTCTTGTGTGACAACCATAATTGTGTTGGCATCCAATTATCTCTTAAGTACTTTCTTTTTTCGAAGATCCATTTATATGCTCATGATGATGTAATAGTAAATATATCTTGAAAGTATGTGGGCTTTGAATGTGATATGAATGTTTTATGAATGTGGTAACATATGAATGTGAACGTATTTCCCCCCTCAACTGATGTCTTTGGAAATTTGACAAAATGACGAAAGGAAGTGAAGTTTTTCCAAAAATTATCATTCTAACTTTTCAAGGAATTAAATGGTTAAAAGTTAGAAAATATCATACCTTAACTTACCCTTTCAAAAATGGATGAGAGTTGTGCACGTGTGGCTGCAAAATTCTGTTCATAATCTTCTTTACTTGGTTGTGAAAATGGTGGATGAAATAAAAAAAGTGAATCTTTTATTGTTGTTGCATCTGCTGCTAAATCTGTTGTTGAATGTTCAGAATCTATTGCTGAATGTGGATGAAAATGTATAAGGCTTGGAAGGTATACAAAATTCAGAATTTACACTTCCCCAACCTTATTTATTGACTTGTCCTCAAGTCATTTACATGAAAGTAATTATGCATCCTGTGCTACAAAATGATTGGTCTTCAAGTCTTCAACGTTCATTGGCACAATTCTTGTCATGTGAATAAATGTTTCGGTGTCAAACATAACAATAAATTGTTAACTTAATGGCCATTGATGGATGCCACTAGTCAACACGAGAGCTCCCATATTTGATGAGGATGAGAGTCAAGATGCCCAGAACACATCTTGCTAAGTATGAATGAATTTGTTGTTGTCGAATACTTAGAAGATTCGATGAACAAGGGACATTGATGTATTCCCTTTGTTTATTGGCATGATAGCTTTCCCTTAAGGCATGCAAGCTTCAGGGTGTTTTAGAAAAATATTTAGACTCAAGGACTATGGACTCAATGGTGTATGGAAGAAAGGTTTTATTTGCAAGTGTAGGAAAAAGGAAACTGACAATGAATAGGTAAAGTGGACCAAACAGCTTGTAGATGACCGTGGTTGGTTTTATTGGTGGGTTAGGATTGAATAAAAATGTAATGAAGTGTATGTGGTAATGAAAAATGGATAATGAGTCTTGCTGGGAAAATAAATGAATTATGGCCCCAATTTCTCAAATATAGCAAATCTGCTCTTTAATTTTGGACTTTTTGCGAAAATAGTTGAATTTGACCAGCGTTGACCAGCTACTTGTAGACGTGGAATTCAAGGGTGGATAGGTATTTCACCATCCTTGTACATTTAGGAACAAACCCTAGCTCTTTGAATTTTGCTAACCTGTCATGCAACATGTCAAACCATTAAGCTATTACAGGAAGTTGCAAGAACTTGTAACTTTCTGGAAATTTTGGTTATAATCATGGACTAGTTCTTTAGAGTTTCTCATGAAATTTGTCTTTGGAAGACCAATTGTTGTCACAATGCAATCTCCTTACTGATCACTTGATCAACCTATAACCTGCAAAAAAAACTTGGCAGAAAGAAAACATAAGTGTGTTCAAGAAGAAATGGCCATTTCCTTCATGATTCTTACGCAAAACTTTCGTACCAAATAAAACAGATTAAGAAAAATCAAAGTGTTGAAATTAACTCAATTCATGATATTAGTATCAATCCATTCTTAAAGAAATAACCATGAAAAGTAAATTTACTCCCTTTTTTTGTCAGATAACACATGTGCATGGCAAAGAGCTTGGCATTATAGATTTGTTGTGTCCTGCAGATTAGTATGTACGTTATAAAATCATACAAGCATACAACAATATGAAGTTTCCAACTCTAATAAATTTAATCAACATTTAAATGATCCATCAATTGTTCTTTAAATTAATCTTCCAAATGTTCCAGTAAAAAGAGCAGCAATGAAAGGGTATTTTGAGAATGACAATAGTGAATGATTTTCAAAAATGTTGTAGTGTCTGTTTTTAGAAATTTTTCCCTCAAACATGACCCTTTTCCACGAATCTGTTGGTGAAACATCCAAGGTAGAGGGACTGGTGGAGGCATTAGTAATGATAAACAGTGCCCACGCTAGGATCCCTCTACTACATTTCGCCCAGCACTTCATGAAATGCCAAAAATGGACTTCCGTCTGCAATTATATGAAGAAAATTAATTTCGATGTAGATTCCCCCTCCTATTCTACCACTATTGTGTAAATGGCTTAATCAACATATTCTTTAACTGGATCTAGGACACCTGCATGGAGAGAAGGATTCAGTTTCTTAAACAGTATATCCACTCATGGATGATCCAGTCGTGGCAACACCATAGTAAGGCCAGATCCTTTTGCTTCTTAGCTCATAGTAGTCCCACCTGCACCACTAATAAAAGCAGTTGAAATTGAATAAACACCAGTTTAACAAATGGAAAAAATTCGATGCCAATATTTCTACCCACAAGCCAAGTGGAGAGGTTCAGTCCATATCCCCTCAGAAACCTCTTCATAAAAGAAGATGCACAATTGTTTTTATTGTTGGTGTTGCCATTATTATGGAGTTTTTATGGTGGTGGTGTGGGAGGCCTCTCAAGTTCAAATTTTGTGTTAGGAATATTTCTCTAGGATGTGAAGACCTCAACATCCAAGGGCATGGACTAAATGGCCATGCATGTAGCTCTGTAGATTCATATTCCTAGGGCGTTAGGGATGATTTTAGGGGCTAAATTTCACTCATGGGCTAATTTTCCATGGTTTTTCCAAAAAAGAGATTCGTTATTTTAAAAATGATTCGCCCAAATTCTATAGGATAAAATTATTTTACCTTAAAAATCGCCAAAATTTTATAAAAACTATATAAAATCCTTAGAAATTTGAATATTTTTACAAAACTATCACGAAACATTTATAGTTGGCATATGAATGATTAGTAAGATTCGCCAAGGTTTCTACTTTTTAAAATAAATTTCCATCCTTAAAATCATCCCTGCAGGGTGTGCTCTAGACGATATTTGAAAACCCACATATATGTGTTATCCATGTCATGTTGGACAGGTCTGACTTATCGAAGAAAATCACGGGTCTAACAGAGCAAAAAAATTAGATGCAAGAAGTGCAGGCCACAATCGTAACCAGAGGGAAGAACGAGCAGAAAACTTGCTAGAAAATACGCTACCAAGGAGTTGGGTAGTCTTTCAGGTGGAGTCAGGTGAATAAACCTGTATCGAGGATACGTGTCTCATGCACATAGTGGAAACCTGCTATTGTGGAAACGATATATCATGAATTCTTATTCAACCTTCTCCATTGATATTTGCATAACCAGTCGCTCATATTTCCATCATAATTATCAAATCACTCAAAATAAGGCTTAGATTTAGATGGATTTTTTGCCTCCCATGAAGATCTCGGATGTGTACTCATCCATGGATCTCTTACTATCACCAATGTAAGGCACATGCTTGATGACGACGACATTGTCTGGGTGCTCCCCTGGTTCGTAAAGCATAGCGTTTTTGGCAACCATGTCGTCCACAACATTGCTCTTTGAAATCTCCTTTGAATGGAAATACTGAGGAGCCGACAGATTCATCCTGTCGTTGTTTTAGAGGTGATTGTAGCTCACAATAGAAGTTGGCTTAAGACCTGCACCGACTAGGAAATCCATGAGCACAGACTTCATCTTTGTTTGCCCGCTCTTGAAGTCGTCTCCTGCGATGATACTGTTCTTTGTAATTTCTAAATCGATCAAGCCTAGAGCGAAGGTGTTTTGAGTACTGTCGTTTATGAAGGGAACATTCTCCTGAACGCAAGCCAAGCTGTAGAGATTCGATGGTGAGATCTCAGACTCATTTCTTTCCAGAGAAGCAAGCAGGGTCTCCTTTGTGTCATTCAAACCCACGATAACATCATTGTATCATTCGGTATTAGCAGTCCATAGTACGAATACCTTGTCCACCTTCATTTTCGATTTGAAATCTCTGATATCTTGGATAATCTTTTGCACTTGCTCTTCTTAGATCCCTTGAGAACATTATTTTCCCTCTCACCTTGGTTTGCCGCTATGAAATCCAGGTCATAGATTCCAGGAAGAGGACTCATGCCTTGCATGTAGGGCTGCAGCTGCTTCTGGAGGTCAATACTATTATTAAGAATTCCATCCAAGTCTGCTTCTGAGATCATACATTCCCTATAGAGAACATCTGTCAAAAGATCGAAAAATTTCAATTGATAGGTATCGATCGTGGAAGTGTGAGATCTAGTTGTGATTTCATGTGATTGGAATCCCAAGAATCTCGAAGAGGATATCAACAATCATGCTCTCAATACACAAAAAAAAAAAAATTAGTCAAAATCATCACGTCTATGTCAGATCTAGGTGTATCTTGCCACTAAAAATAGTCAATGGAGAAATCGATCCAATTCTTTCAGGTAGGGATAACTCCAACGCTTGTTCTAGTGCGCAAAAAAAAATGCTCAGGAATACCGGGATTGGAGGCAGCAAGGTGATAAAGTTGACAACAGATCCCAATGCTGTAAATGCATATCGTGAGAATATTGAGTAATCATTGCCTGGTCTAACTGATTTCCTAGAATAGTTTGTTAGTGGCCAGATCTGGGGCAAAGTCCCAGAAACCATAACAGAACAGTTGTTCACATGCATCTTCGACCCATCGACGGTAGAAGGAATTCACATCTCGGTTTTGTTTATTGACAAGAACTTATTCAAAAGACCGATGACAATTTATATGTGCAGATTACACCAGATATGATCATGGCATAAGTGAAACAGAGTGCAAAAACATAGCAACAGTAATAGTGACAGGATTATGTGCATTGAAAAGCTCGGACTAATCTGGTATTGGTGTAATGCCATAGTAATATTTTTCCAAAGATCAACGCGATGCAGAAATGGTAAAGATTCATGTGTTTGTTTCAGATCGAACAATAATTGTGTTGGTCGTCATAGAGAGAAATTCATGCGCATACAACTAGGATATTTTCAAGATTTTTTTTTTTTTTTTAAATGATTTTTAATGTGTGTGTTTTTTTTTTGTTTGCAGGTTTCATGTGGAAAAGGAAAGATAGATTCCCAGAGAAATTTTAACACATTTATCAGATTACAAAACTACAAATTTAATTTTGAAATCGAAATCACAAAACCACAACAATTTTTTATATTTTCGATTTCTTGTAATGCTTGTAGTTTTAATGATTTGTCCAAATTCCTAGCAAGAGATTTTTATATTATTTTTGAAAATAAATCAGCAGATTTTTTTTTTGATCTTCCTGATCACTCGGAGTGCAGGAAGAGAGCATACTAATCTATTGTTTTGTTTTTATTTTTATTTTTGTAGGTTAGCGTTGATGCAGTGGCTCTTACTAATTTATTCATGGGAAATGTTGATGATTTTTTATTTTTTATTTTTGAAAATAAGACTAAAAACTTCTAATGAGCTTATTTTATTTTCCTAATTTATTCTATCTAACTTGCTCGAAAGATTTTTTTTTATTTCCTAGGTAAAATAATGCTTCCAATGAAGCCACCTACAGACTAAGAATTTGAAAATGCTCACATCAAGATTTAAAATTTTTACCTTATGATTTGCAAGAATGTGAGTAACCTGTCTTATTTTTGGAGTTTGTGCAAGGTTCTTTTGGAACCAGTCTTCAATATTATTCTTTTTCTCCAAAAAGTACTTGTTTAATAATCAAATTTCTCATCCATAGATGAATTAGTAAGAAATGGGGGGGTTTAAAAAATGAATTTGAAACTAACTAAGTATGGAAAGAAAAATCAAAAATCTCAACTTAAACTCCTTTATGAAGATCCTGCTGTCACCGGGTTTCACAAGTTAGTCCATGAAAATAACTCTTGAACTAATCTAAGTGTTGTATATATAAGAAATGCTAAAACTCCATTCGAAGTTACATTCATAGATTCCTTATCACATACCAATGACTTCTCTTCATTCAATCAAAACAGAAAGCATTCAAACTAGTCTAGGGTATTCAAATTAGTTTAGATACTGTAAATGCAAGAAAGACTAAACTCTTATTCAAGAGATGTATTCATAGTTTTTTTTCACATTTATCAATAACTTAACTAGTTCTTTTTAAATAAAATAAAAACTTTAAAGCATAAACAACCAAATAGCAATGACTGATACCTTACTATTGAAAACAAAGATTCATATTGAATTCTCATTCAAGAAATCATTCACAATATGAAAATCAATGCTCTAACAATTAGATATGAAAAAGTAAACCTATCTAACTAAACATCAATCCTAACTTGTGCCTCCCCAGCAACGACGCCAAAATGTTGAGTGCAATCTATGTCATATAAATTTCTCAACGATTTAATGTCAACCAGGAGCTCGTAAGATTAGAGGCACAACACAATATGTGCGAGGATTTGAAGTTATCTATTCTAAACTACTAAAGCAAAGAACATAAAAATAAAATAACATGAATATACAAATGACAAATTTTACCTACTATATACAACACATAGGTGTACTGGCATCAGTGCATGGGGGGCCTTCCATCCTTCAGTAAGTACACCATAATCTTAACACAATATAGAGATCAAAATGGAAGCATGTCTTGTATTCAAAAGAATATGATTACATCTTCATTCCAATATAAAATATCCTCTCGACTAACCTCAAGAACCAACCTATCAATTCAAAACATGAGCATTTCCCAGACTTCACACACATCTCTATATCTCCTTTGAAAGGAGAAGGATCTCCTATTTATACAAGAACATAAGAAGCTACCCCATTAATGGAGATCCACTATTCTCTCCCTAGATCCATAAAAATCTCATATATTTACAACCAAATAGAAAATGATGAGACACATATCCTCTTTGACCTTTATCCAAATCTCCTTCCATATCTTGAAGGGAATTCGAATTTGAGTATTGGAGGCTACATAAGAGTGTCTTGGAAACTTCCAAATCACCTACACATGTCACCAAACTCATTCTAATTGTTAGTTATAAGTATAAGTATATTATTTTCTAAAGTTTAACCACAAATCCACTTAAAAATGTTAAGAATTAATAAACTTTGGAAAAGCATAGTTATAACCCAATGATGAGATAAATGTAATGATGTGGAGGTGGAATGAAGGTGACACGAAGGTAATATGGAAGTAATGTCAAGGTATTGATGATTAATGGAGTAAGAATAGGGACTATTTTGAGGCCCAACAATCATATTACTATATCATATTAAATGTGAAAGAGAGATTACAACCATGGCCTTGATGTCGTAAGGTCCCTTCCAACTGTCCTTCGTTCCCCACACACTTCCATTCCAAGAATTCTGAGAGCACAGATCTGATAATATTCACAATCTATATTGACAAAGGCAAAACTCAAAGACACTCCAACCAAGTCAATAATTCCAAGCCAAGTCCAACTTAGCCAATCCCAAAAGATCCAAAGCTAAATTTCTCCATGAGAGTTCCTCTTCTTTTATAAGTTGAAGAGAATAAGGTGAGTAGGTTAGGATGATCCCACTAAATCATGAAAGTGATTAAGATCCAAACCCTTTGGATGCCACCTCACCATAGAAGTTTCTCCTTCTAGAAGATTCGTGAAAACGCTCATTTTTCCCACGTGTAAGCATTCTCACACCCTGCCTATAGAGAAACCTACGAACCTCTTGCAACCCAGCTATGGTGCAGCCTGCGAGAATCAGGTATTCTCACATCCTTCCTATATAGAAACCTACAAACTTCCTTTTTTACAAGGTTTTTACAAGGGAAAATGCAACTTCTTTTCTCAGGAAAAGTTCTTCTCCCTTCTCTCTTCGGGAAATCGGGCCACTGACCCCTCTGAAGGCAACAGATAGGTTTACATCATTAACGATCATAGGGATGAAAAAAATAATGTGTAACAAAGAGCCCCCCAAAGTATGAAGTTAGAACAGAGTGATAGCTGAAATACTTTGTCGAGTGTGTGTAGGGAACAAGGAATAGTCGGTCGGAAACCTACCAACACACAAGAAAATACAGTACAATAATATATCATCACTGAGGTAGGCATTCCCATAATTAGAATACAAATGACTCAAAGCATAAATGATGACATGTGAAGATCCATGTCAAGTAAGACAGGTCATGTCCACCAAACATACACTGTGGATCCATGTCAATACGACTCAAATCTGAACATAGCCACCCAAAATACACTATGGATCTATGTGTTAAAGACTCAAATTTGAACATAGCTACCAGACATACACTGTGGATCTATGCAACAATACAAAATGAATATACTCCAACGCAACTTGAATCTGTCAGAAAATATCCAAGGTCTTCATCTCCACCACTCTATAGTACTAATCTAACCATATGAATACATGTGTCGAAGTCGAACATGGTAGAAACCACTTGATCACCGGTCAATGATGAGAACCGTTAACAAGTGCAAGGGAAAACACCATTAATGTCAATGACTCCCAAGGTACACTAATACAATCCAACGAATGTGAATTAATGAGTTGAAGTCGAACACTCGGTGGAATATCCTGATTAGGGGTCAATAATGAAAACACACTGTCGAAAGCAAGGAAGCCTGCCATTGAGGCATGCAAGTTCCAAAGTACCAATTCGTTTCTAAGTCTAATTCCTGGATAATGAGTTGAAGTCGACAAGAAAAGACTCATCATAGGAGGGCCTTAATGTATCCCCCATCAATGACACGAAACAAGTAACAAGATTTGATGTAGATTAGAGTAACAAGTGATTCAAGACTGGCTCAGGGATAGCTGACGCAATAGAAGGATTTCTGGGTTGAACTTATTTTTTGAACATATTGATGGCACAACAACTATCTTGGAAGCACTGACTCAACAACCGAGATCACAGACCAATTTGTAATCTTATAAAGGAGTAATACCAAGAGACAAGTGGATTTTCCAACCTAGACATAAGGCGAGTGGAAGGGTGTCATGTTCAAAAGAGACTCTTCCACAGAATACAGGCTTAGATACATTTCTTTCCAAATTTTTCCCCCACCATTTCTGGTGAGTACCTCTTTATTTTTACAAAAGCTTGAGGAGGATAACATATGCTTGAAATGTAATCTCGTCCTTTGGATGAGTCCCTCAAAGTATGTTTAACGAACCCTAGGAATGAGTGGTTTGGTCCCACTTGGGCCTTTTGATGTCTATTTAATGAGTCCAAGGAAAGAAAACTCATGGGTTTTTCATGTTTAGAGAGTCTGAAAAACACTTAAAGAAAACTCAAGTCCCATATGGGCCTTTTGATGTTTGTTTTATGAGTCCAAAGAAAGAAAACTCAGGGGTTTTTCATGTTTATAGAGTCTAAAAAACACTTAAAGATAACTCTCTCAGTTCCTTTTTTGTAAAGTAGACTGATGAGACCGAAAAAGAGATAAACTATCCCTCAGCAGATGTTTTCTTCAAATACTTTAAGGAGCATGAAAAGAACAAGGTCACTTGGCAATCTTTTCATGTTTAGAGAGTTTGAAAAGAGCTTAAAGGGAACTCCAGTGGGTTCCTTTTTCGTATAACCTTTACGAGTCTGAAAAAGTGATAAAAGTATACTCAGTTACATTCTCATTGATTTACGAGCACGATAAAGAACAAAGACTAAGCTCGATAAATTATTCTCATGTATTTACGAGCATGAGAAGGAACAAAGACTAAGCTCGGGATTGTTTTTAGTTTTACACAAGATTTAAAACAAAACAAAACTATGCCTGGGATAGATTTTAATTTTTACACAAGCTTAAAAACTAAAAAAAACTATGCTTAGACCTGGTTTCATTTTTACACAAGCTTGAACTAGAGGGAACTATGCTTCAAGTAAGTGGTTTCATTTTTACAGAAGCTTGAACCATAGAAAACTATGCTTGGACTTCCCAACACATAACATGGGAATGGTTGGTACTTATCCCCCAGCTTAAGAAACTAGCGGCTCTAAATTCAACATGAAGTTCAGAGGCTAAAAGAATTCCCCCCCAAGCTTTGTTTCATCCAACTGCGAAGGAGAATGAAATGAAGCTTCAAATACTATACATAGAACTTGACCCAAACGAAGAGGGGGAAGTTGTTTCATTTTTTAACAAGGTTGCCACAAGATGCAGAACTATCCTCATAAGCCCTATTTCATTTTTTAATGAGGTCGCTACAATGATGAGAAAACTATCCTCACAGCTGGTTTCATTTTTTAACGAGCTTGAAATCAGAAAACCATGCTCAAGTCTAGTTTCATTTTTTAACGAGATTGAAATTAGAAAATCATGCTCATAGACATCTGTTTCATTTTTTAATGAGGTTGCCTCAGAGATGCAAAAAACTATCCTCGAAGTCTTCTTGATCATGGATTCCAAGAGGATGATGTTCTGGAAGGAGACCATGTCAAGGGACAAAACTCGGTCATGGCTTCCAAGAGATCTTTGCTGGAAGGAAGAAACACACTCTGGAAGGACACCATGTCGAGGGTCATGACAGGAGTAAAGAGATCAGGCTCTAACAACCCTATCGAAGAGATCACCATGTCAACTACTCGATCTAAGTCATCAGAAGTTGAATCCATGGGAAACAATACCACATAATTGACCTGTGGTGGGGGTGATATCGTCTGCATATAAGAACCATTCAGGGAGGCAATCCAGGTGGGGTCAATGAATGAAATTTGATCAACAGTCACAACCCATCCATCATGAGGGAAAGATATCACACGAAAAAGAGTAGACACAATAGATTTCATGGCATAGACATAATATCCCCCAAGGAATAAAGCAAAATCCAAGGGATTTTGGACCACCATAACATCAATAAAGATAGTTTTCCCTCCCAAAGTTACAGGAAATTGGGGAAGGGTCCCTAAAGTTTGACTGGTTCTTCTGTTAAAAGATAACAGATTCTGTGTAATCGGCGCAAGTGGAGGATAACCCAAAGATTTCCAAGCAATAGAGGACAAAATACTAACAGACAAACCTTCATCTATCAATGTTTGAGGAACGTCCCGACCACAAATCTATACTATAATCTAGAAAGGAATGTAAGAGGGAAGATGAGGTCCAATTAGCACACCCCAATTTAAAATGGATGGCCTCATTACTTGGAGGGGGTCCTACAGGAGAAGGAGGAATACCCCTCAGCATGGGAGATTCTGTATCAACGAGAAAAACGTGGGCAGTATTGGGTTTACTCTCTAGCGGGAGAGTAGGATCAACTGATGGAGAGATCATATAAACCACTTGAGTTTCATTCTCCAAGGAGAGAATGGGGTCGACAAATGGAAACCGATCGACCACTTGGGTGACACTCTCTAACGAGAGAGTGGGGTTGACCAAGGATGGGATTGGATCGACCGCTTTAGTTTTACTCTCTGAGGGGAGAGTGGGATTGACCTAGGATGGTATTGGATTAACCACTTTGTCAACTAGTTCAACTAAGGACATGACTAGTTTGACGACATGATCAACCGGATTGACCAATGAATGGACCAGAGTGATCATTCCATCAACTATAGTGGGGTCAAAAGTAAGCTTGCGAAAAGTGGCTAGAAGTTGAGGCTATGAAACAGGTATGTCTTCCAGGAATTTCGAGGCTTCTTCCATATGAGGGAAAAGGTGAGTGAGATGACTCTCTTTGCATAACATACATGGGAACTTAACTCTACTTCTCTTCTTCCCGATCGTATCATGACTGGTTGACGGGGGGTCGTCATCATGTTGTTATGAGGCTAACGACATGGGTTGGCAAGGGTGTGTAGACCATGCTTCTTTAACCTTGGATAGACCAGGGAAATCCTTAAGAAGATGGCTACCCTTACAAAGCCTGCAAGGGTACTTGGGTTTACAGGTTGTTTGGGTGATCTTGACGTCATCAACACTCCCAGCACGATTAATAGTAACTGGTTGTTTTCCAACATGTTTGAAAGTGGTTGGAGTTTTTGACCCTTGTTTATCTTTCTTCTTCTTAATCTTTCTTTTCTTCTTCTTCTTATTCACCAAGTTACTAGCTTCAGAACTTTCACTAGACGAAGAAGATGAAACGGAAGGAGACCTTGCAAGTGAAGAAGGTGAAGAAGACCTTACTGGTGAAGAAGGTGAAGGATCAACATGAGGTTGATGTTATTTGGGGGGAGTTCTTATGACTGAAGCACTAACTGCATTCGGCATTACCTGAGTGGAAAACAACCATATCGGTAATCCAATAGTGAGACCTGGAAGGCTCAAAGTAGCGATATGAGGAGGACCAATGTTTCCATAAGAAGGAAAAATAAAAGGTTCCCTTGGAGCATGGGTTCCTTCATTAGTCATTCTGGGAACTGACACCATTAACTAAATATCCAATCTAGATTCCTCTAGGGAAAACAAACAACACACACTAAAAATCTAGTAAGCAAGAAAGAAAACAAAACCTTCTCACAATGAACGCATTAGTTGGTGATGAAATCCAACATCGCAGGAACAAAGTAAGAATGGGATGAGATAGAGTGGGTGGAAAAGTTACGTTGATGACCTGCTTAATGGACTTACACCATGGTGAAAGATTCCACACATAATCGTGGGTATACCCTCCAAGGAGCCCGAGTGAGTTTGGCCAATGTCGATTCCAAGTACCATGAAGACTTGCCCCTCCACAGTCACCTTGTGTAAAGACCCTAAAGAGATAGGCCACTAAGGTTACCAATCATTACAGTGATGTCTGGGGAAACAGTTGACAGTCTGATCTACACGTAAGGGTAGGGTATCTAACCCAAAATCAACTTGAAAGGATTCCACTCATCATTGTGGGTATACCTCTCAAGTGACCCCCATAATACACGTAATATCTACACCAAGACCAACAAATAAGGGTGAGTAACTCTGCCAGTCTCAATGCGACCTCGTGATTGACCCTTGTGTTAGAAGGGCTTCCCAGGACAAAGTATGGTAAGTGGATTTAACTCTCCCTATCACAAGATACTATGTTTGTTTGCAGCTTTATAAAGCTATATTTCACACCTATTCTAAAGCCCAGTGACTAATCTAATGTAGGTTTTCTACCAGAAAAGATAAAAATGTCTAATCAATTTTTATAAGTGCTTTATTTTATGACTGTTGTTACTCAATAGGAAAATGGCGTGAACGACATGGTGTTTTGAACGAATCGAAAGTTATGCAAAGAGATGAAGATGCAATCTTTTCATTTCAATGAAAGCTATGCTATGAGAAGGAGAAAACATTTATCATTCCCATATGCACAATGTCCCAAAATATATTAAACTCATCATTATCAAGATTCTCAAGAAATGAGAAAAAGGTACTGTACACCAATGCACGATTCTTAAATTTTTCATAATTTAAGATCAAAAAATGCCAAGAATCATGCAATTCCGCTACTTCAAATGAAAGGATGCCCCCAATCTAATATAAAGCAAGAAATTAAATATTTTTGTTTCAAAATTTTCACTAAAAGTAATAATGAACTTTCTTAAAACAAAGAAACCCAAACTAAAAGTCTTCTTTTAAAGAAAAATATTCAGAAGAAATCTGATCTTTACCTAAACAATTCTAAAGAAAACACATGATTTGGAATTGAAAGACACCCAAAGAAAGAAACTAATCCTTCAAAACCAAACAAAACAAAGATGGCTAAACGAAACTCAAAGAATGTCAAGCAGACTGTAAATAGATCAATATGGGCTCCAAAAGTTCAATCCAGTTGATCAAAGCAAAACTGGGTCATCAAAAGATGACAAGACCCAATCCAAAAAGTTTACAAACAAGTTCACAGCCTAGCAGTAGAGTACAGTGTGAGAATTAGGTATTCTCGCAGGCTAGACACTGGTAGGGTGTGAGAATTTCGCACTGGATCTAACAGCAGGGTGCGAAAATCAATGGTTTTTGCAGGATGTAGGGAGGTACAGTGCGAGAATGTCTATAATCAAAGAAAATTTTGAAAAAGGACAGGGAATCTAAGCGAACCTCTAGATCCATAGAGTTTGGATGGATGTCCCATAGACTCATAAACCAAAAAACAAGCAATCAAAGGAAGGGAAACTAGACTAACTAGGAAGAAATCTATTCCCCAGCATGGTCGCCAATTTTGTTATCGGATTAATCGATAGGTGCGGACACTAACAGATCTCCCTAGATCCACCTATATCTAGAAGAAAACGCACCAGAACATGATGCTTTCCTTAAGTTTTAGATATTGAATTTACTAACTAAAGAGGGATAGGTGACATACCATTTAAACATCGCTTCCTCTTGCCATCGCCATCCTAGCTCTGTTCCAACACTCATACAATGATGAACCTACAAAAAGAATGCAACCAAGCAAAGTGATAGTAATAGCATGAACTCAATATAAACCTATGTATGTGATCAAGGAATCATACAATAAAACAGAACAAGATTTATAGGAAAGAATCATATTACTGTATCATATTAAATGTGAAAGAGAGATTACAACCATGGCCTTGATGTCATAAGGTCCCTTCCAACTATCCTTCGTTCCCCACACACTTCCATTCCAAGAATTCTAAGAGAACATATATGATAATATTCATAATCTATCTTGACAAAGGAAAAACTCACAAACACTCCAACCAAGCTAATAATTCCAAGCCAAATCCAACTTAGCCAATCCCAAAAGCTCCAAAGCTAAATTTCTCCATGAGAGCTCCTCTCCTTTTATAAGTTGAAGACAATAAGTCGAGGAGGTTAGGATGATCCCACTAAATCATGAAAGTGAGTAAGATCCAAACCCTTCAAATGCCACCTCACCATAGAAGTTTCTCCTTCTAGAAGATTCAAGAAAACGCCCGTTTTTCCCACGTGTAAGCATTCTCGCACCCTGCCTATAGAGAAACCTGTGAACCTCTCGCAACCCAACTATGGTGCAACCTGTGAGAATCAAGCATTCTCGCATCTTGCCTATATAGCAACCTTCAAACTTCCTTTTTTACAGGGTTTTTACAAGGGAAAATGCAACTTCTTTTCTCAGGAAAATTTCTTCTCCCTTCTCTCTTCAAGAACTCAAGCCACTGACCCCTCTGAAGTCAACATATAGGTTTACATCATTAACGGTCATAGGGATGATGAAAATAATGTGTAACAACTTATCTTCTTTTGCAATCGTAATATTAACAGAGCCAAGTTGACTTACCAGAGTATTAAAGGCATTTAGATGTTCTGTCATAGAATCTCCATCTTCCATCCTAAGATGATACAACTTCTTTCAAAGAAATAGCTTGTTTACCAAGGACTTTGATTGATACAATTTCCCCAACTTATCCCATATTTCCTTGGCTGTAGATTCTCCTAAGACATTCAACAACACAAAATCTTCCAAGTAGAGTCGAATAGTACTCCTTTCTCTTTTGTCCAACTTCTCCCAATCTTCCTTCGACATACTAGTAGGTGGTGTATTGGTAGTTTGTGTACTAGTAGTTTGTGTACCAGTAGTCTGTGTGCTATTAGGCAGTGTACTAATAGGATGTGTACCAAGATCCACAATGATCCATTATTCTTTGTCTACAAGAAGGTCCTCCATCTTCAACTTCCATAGCTCAAAGTTTTTACCATTGAAATTATCTATCTCGATTCTATAAGAACTTTCCATTCCTCTTTCTGCACTCAAATCACCACTGCAAAATCTCCCACTAAACCCAAGTTTATCACAGACCCAAGATAAACTTGATCTATCAAGACCGAGACAAACCCTCAACAACAAAGGTGTCCCTCTGAAGCCAAAAATGAGCTCTGATACCACATGTAATTTATAAACCTATGAAGTAAAGAAATGCATATAGATTCTTAAGAAAAACAGAATTTTATCAATGGCTCAATCACATAGTACATAGATATTTATACCGGAAACCCTCAATCGGGAAAACCTTTCTTATATTCATTATATCGAATTTCACCATTTAATATACAATATATACAATGCTTTTAGGTATTTCGTAGATACCAAAACCCTAATCCCTAAAACCAGGATTATTTTTAGTAAACCGCTAAAAATAGCAAAATTCGCTAAAAATAGCAACGACCACCCAAAAACAATTTTGGGGCACTGCCCCAGGCTACGCCCGGTGCCAAATACTGCGTGTAACCAAGGAGGGCATACCTTTCACCCCCCTGGGACCCCCCTAGGAAAGCAGTCGGCCCACATGGCATAAAAAGAGCACTACTACAAGGGATCGTTAGACATAGTTGTCATATTTGACGCACCCACACACACACATGCAAAAAATATAACACATACCCAACAATATGGACTTCATCTTGATGTTCCTTAGATGGTTAGATGAAGGAACCAAGACATTGGTTTCATGAGGAAACCTTGATATGTCTTGGGGGACATCGGTTCCATGAGGGAACTTTGATGTGTCCTAGAGAAGACATTATTTTCATGAGGGAACCTTGATATGTCTTAGACATGTGTTCCATGAGGGAACGATGAGATGTCTAGTATGGACACAATTCATGACTAATCTGAGACATTGGTTTCATGAGGGAACCTCAATATGTCAAGTATGGTCCAATATGACTTAGCTTTATCATCCCCAAGGGATCGACGATCTCTTGTAGGATGAGATAGCTCAATTATTGTGGATACCAACTACATGACATGTATAAACACAGGTGAATGGACCTAGTAAGCATCGGGTAGACCTTCTCCTAGATTGGGCTGCAAACCAATGGAGATAGGATACATTTATCACAAGGGTGTAGTTGTGATAAATGGGCCTAAGCATAGTCCTTCCTTGATCATGACAAGGAGTGATATGGACTCGAGGTGTTTGAGGTTCTTTCCATGTATCAAATAGAATTGGGTTGGCATTCACTCATAGGGGTGTACATGTGGTAAATACCCTTTGTGTGATATTTTTCCTTAGACATGTTGATTTGACTTGGAATGATAAAGAATTAAATATGTTAGATGTTATCACATGTAAACCCATACTGAACCTGATCTCAGAGAGAGTCAATTGCATCATAGGGAGAGTCGCGGAAAGAGTTTCCCCTCGGTTTAGGTGGGGGAGAGACATCTCCCAAGACTAGAAGGTGTCATGATTTTAGAGTGAAGTTTGTATACTTCAGAAACAATCTTTGGCATGATGAATAATGTATCCCTAATTGAGAGGGAGTGTTAAAGTTTGGACAACATCGAGAAGACATTCTTCCAGATATAAATATATAAATATATAATATATGACATGATATTTATAGTACACAGTATAAATATATATAATAAATAAGTAGTTATTTATTATTCAAGGGACGCATCCTTTCATGGATGGTCACAATATGTTCTCTATATAAGGAACACTCTTCATTATAATAAAATATTTATATACAATATTATATCATATGAAAAATCAACAAACCCATCATACCGTGGAGTTTCAACTACTTTAGTTCCAATCCATCGTAACACGTGGTTAATCCTAGCACATTTTCTTTTCGATACTTCATGTAGTATCTATTGCCAATTTTCCAAGGATTCTTCTGAGTCAGACATGCATGAGTTGATACTTCTCCAACTAAGTATGACTTCAGTTGTAGGATTTACATAATCATCCATCCGCATAGTCATATTATACATATTATCAGGTTCTTTTCTCTTTGTTGATTCTACATATCTTCTTCCTTCAGTGGGGTCTAACAATGCAATAACCTTCAAGTCTTCCACTTCAAATACCATCTATCTTTTATTTCGGTCAATGACATTCTGATTATCAAATTCCCAATCAAGTCCCAATAGTGTTGGATACGATGTACTACCATATATTATTTCAATCACTTTGAAGTATGCTACACTGAACACTCTGTCAATATTGACGCTTACTCATGTCAACCTTCCAACTAGAACGATCTTATGTTGGTTCACTAATCTCAAATGGATAGGAGACCAAATCATCTTTGGTTGATCCATCATCTCCCAATTCTATCTTGGGATAACATTCACATCAGAGCCTAAATCCAAAATTATATTGTATGTATCGTAATTCCTTATCTGCGCATTGAGTCAAAACTCTTTATTTGTTCGCTTCTTACTATGCACCTAGTTAACTTCTCTTTGTGCGACAGGTTTCTCTTTCTATTGGGCATAATGGCCAATCATTTCATGCAGACTGCTCAAAGTAGATTCATCTTTCATTATTCTAAACAACTTCTTAAGAAACTTTGCAAAGTGCTTACCTTTTCATCTTACTTTTATGAATCATCATAGACTAGAGGCATATCAAACATTGGTGGTCTATCATACAAGGGTGGTGTAGTCAAAGTTGATGCTATCTAGTCTGATCCCATCAATGATTTTCTTTCTTGTTGGTAGGTATCTTTATCTTTCCTCAAATCAAACAATGGTAATGGCTATGTTTCTTTCGTTACCCACTCGTGTATTATATTCCCTTGATCTGTTGCATCTACTTCAGTTCTCGTCCCTCTGCATCAAACTTCTTCTATCTTAGTGTTTTCATCGCGTGCCTCTGTTGTTATCATCTATACATTTTCATTCCTCTTTTCTTTCCATTTTTCTATCAACTGTGGACAATCCTCAGTCGCATGGTCTAATGCTCTGCAATATGTACATGTTGTGAAAGGATTTGGTAAGTCGCATGCTAAATTTTTGGGCTTATTATGATTACAACATATGATAGGTCCTCTTCCTTGACCAAAGCCTCCTCTTTCACGGACTTTGAAGCCTCCTCTACCTCCTTTATTATAACCTCCTTTGTGAGTATTAAACTATGAGACTCCCCTTTTTCTTCTTCACCTTGGACTCTATAAGCATATGCAGTGCACTATATCACTAGGTTCAACTCATGAAAATAATTCTCTTCATGTCCGACGGACTTACAGAAATTCCAAAATAAATTCTTCACAATATCCTGGTATTTATGCATCAATGGACAATTATGAGGGTGGTGACCTGTCATTTTACAAATTTCACACCATATCCCTAAAGGGTTTGTACCTACCGTATTCAAATATTGTTGGAATGTTGGACACTCATCTTTATGATGACCTTTTGTTTTACAGGTGATACAAAAGACTCCCTCGTGCTTTTCTTTTCCTTTCAAAATTTATTCTAAATGAATAGTCAATGCGGAAATCTTCTTTTGTTTTAAAGGGAATCATATATGCACTAATAATCTTGCAATAAAACACACTTTGTGTTGTTCATACAGAATCTTAAATGTTAACCGAACTTTCAATATATTAAACCTTTGATCATAGTCCCATATTGATTCATATACTATCTATTTGATCTCTTTCATATCTATAATGCACTATGACTCAGACTTAGGCTTCTAGAATTCTTTCAACAAAGCTTATCTTGCTTCTGCCAATGTTCTCATCTAACCCGTTGGTGTAGTATTATGATATTTCATATAGCATAATAGTGTGTGATATATGAAAGTCATTTCCAGTTGTGCAATCTTCACATCATCATCTTGGATGTTCTTCACAGTCCATATCATGTCACAAATGAAAAAATGTTTTTCTAGAACATCTAAACTAACCCCTTGAAAGAGAGGCATCCTTAAGGTGGGATCTACCCCCACCATTATGTTCTACATGGTATTATTTCATGATACCAATTACTGATTCTGACTCAATGTACTACTTCCACTACTTTGGTTACTTCTACTACTATATTTACTTCCTCCACTAACTTCAATTGAAAAAACCTCTTATCTTACCTCAGTTCTTAGTGACACACACAGGGTCGTGGGTTTGACGCAGAGTCCAGTCTGAATGGGATATTATTCTTCTGGACTGAATTGAAGGATATTTTCTTCTATGCACAAACTCCCCTCGATTTATAATATTGCACCAGTGTCTCTTTCCTCTATCTCACTATGCTTCCCCTCTCTCTCATCCATAGTCCTCTTCTTATTTAGTCTAAATCTCTTACCACTGCACAATACTCCAATTTATTTATTCATTTCACACTCTCCTTCACTCGGCATCCTCATCACCTATATTCCTCATTCATTTTCTTCATGCCTCTTTTCACTCAGTTCATTCCCTAGTCATCCCCCAGTTCCCCATTGTGAATGAAGGTTCTTAGCAATCAGATTCCATTGTCATCACTCCTTTGTCACATAAAAAAATGTTAAACCATGTAGATAATGAATCTGAGCATCTTCCATGGGATCCCTTGAATAATTATCTTTCATCAACACTATATGACTGAGTACAATCTATGGAAAATTCAGTAATGTAACCTCCCAGCACACTATCCAACCAGTAGTTAACTGTGCGTGATGTCTTATTGCTTATTGCATTAACTTGTTGAATCAATTAAAGAGTTCAATTCCTCGGAACCACAGTTCAATATCTTTCTATCTTTTCAATAAATATTTAGATCCACTCTGCTAACACATTCAAAAATTCAGCGAAGAAAATTTCATGCAAATCTGTAAAAACATACCTTTGTACCCATTCCTCTGTGTTGATCCTTGGATTCTTATTTTGATCTAATGTAAACTCAATCTCCTTAGTATTCAACCATTTTCCTATCTCCTCCTTTGTATGCCTCTGCATCCCCCTCATTCACAAATCTCGGTCCCAACAACAAAACCATTTGTTGGTGCGTAGTGGGTAGACCCGGGGTTAAACATTAATTCACCAACAAATCCCAAGATACTGCCCCTTTCATCATCACCCACAAGTTGGTAAAGTCTCAGCTGAAGTACCTATGGGGAATGTAGGAACCAAGTTTTCACAGTCATGGGGGAATGTGAGGAATTCATTGTTTACTGTTTACTCAACATTCATTCATACATTTTGTGCACGAAGCCATAACAACTTCATAACATATCTTGTATATTCATCCAAGATATGTGCAGAACCATAAAATCATCTAACGTATTCATATTAACTGGTCATTATATGTGTGCAATTAATAGAAATAAAAATACATCATAGCATCATACACTTTAGGAAACAAGGATTTAACACGGTTCACCCCAAACTAGGCTACATCCACAATGGTTGGCTTCTTTTATTTTTCATTCATAGTATTCCTTACAATGGGTGCGCACTACGCTCATAAGTAAGAACCCAAACCTTCCCAAGTTGTTCTATGTTGCAGTGCAGACATACCTCCCAACTGATATTGAAATCAAATCACTATTCATGTCTCAACACCCAACTCAACCAGGCTCTCACTCTCGAATATTTACTACTCCCTCTTCCAGATTACCTTCTACCCAAAACCCATTACATATTTATACATACACATTAGGGCTTAGCCCATTACAATGTGGAAAAAATGTCCCAAAACTTCCTCCTTTTGCATGTTGACTCCTCAAAATACGCTAATTGTCTTCTGCGCGTGTTTCTCCTTTGCTAATTTGTAGCCCAATCCGCTCCTGTGCAATTCCCAAATTTTACCCAAAATGGCTTGCCCCAACACTTGGCATTCTATTTCTTCTTCTTCTTCTGTACATTCCCATTCTTCTTATTTATCGTATGTTTCTTCTTCTTCTTTGTCATAATCCATTTATTCTACATCTATTTTATTCTTGTGTGGTAGTTCTTTGTCTACTCTTACATTAACACTTCCAACAATTTTCTAAAGTCTTTTGCTGTAACATTTATAGGCTTTACTTCTTGAATAATATTCAATAAAAAATCCTTCATCTTCTCTTGAGTCAAACTTTCATATATCCTCATCATCTCATTTAATGTAACACTTGCTTCCAAAGATTCTGAAGTGTTTGACATATGTTGGTCTACCTTTTCATAATTCATAGGGGGTCTTGTCACAATCAACTTTGATTTACCCTCAGATTTATTTTTGAGAAAGGAAATCCAATTCATTCTTGTATAATCATCAATGAGCAACATAAAATAGATTTCTCCTTGTAGGATTTTTATTCTTGATGGTCCACAGAGATCTGTATGCACAAGTTCCAATGCTTTGTATGTTGCATATTCCTTTTTCTTAAAGTTCACCCTTGGTTGTTTTCCATGTTGACATTGTTTGCAAATAGTACTTGTGAGTTTTGTGATCTTTGACATATCTCTTAATGCTTGATTGGTACTGATTTTTACCAAGTTGTAAAAGTTCATATGACCCATTTTTTTATGCCACAACCAACTTTCATCTATCTACCCCATGAAGCATTTTTCTCTATTAATTTCATCTAAAATGTATACATTGTTTGGAGTCTTGATTGATTTTTCAACTAACTTGCATGAATTTTATTTTTTGATCTCACATTCTCGAAAGTCAAAGGTAAGAGTATGTGCTTAATCACACATCCGCATTACACTAGGAAGATTATGTTTCAAGTTTTCAACACACAAAACCTTTTCAACTTTATCTCTTCCATTGTTAAGAGTGGATTTTCCAATTATTTTTTATTTACCATTGTCTCCAAAGGTAACATTTTCCTTCTTTTTCTTCAGGGTGATAAACTTTGTTCTTTATCATGTCATGTGACTAGAGCACCCATTGTCAACAACCCACTTATATTTACTCCTTTGTGCTTGAAGTGTTGCTTGCACGAACATAGATTTATATTTTCTTTGTTATTTATTTCTTTTCATGATTTTTGTGCCTTCCTTTCCCTGAATTTTATTCAAGTTACTTCTACAGAATTTTTCTATATGCCCAAAATTATTGCAGTTATAACATATGATGTTATAGTTCAGAAAAGGGGGAAAATAGTTATAATTTCTTATTGAGTATCCATGGGTGTCTATGTTGTTTTTACTTATAGGGTATCTTCTTACATTTGTTCTACAATCTATTTCTTTATGACCAAATCCATTACAGGAATAACAATACCCAAAGAAAGAGTTTTGATACCTGATTATGTGATTCCATATTGATGGGTCAATCTTCTAGATTATTTCCTTGTGAGGGGAATTTGTCTTATGTGGAACATATGGCTCCTCCTTCCTGTTGTCTTCAACTTTTATAAAACTTCTAAGTGAATCAACGTACTTCTTGGTTCTTTCTTCATTTGACTATTTTGAAGAGGTTGAGGCTTCTTCATTGGAAATTTCCTTTCCTTTATTGTAGCCAAGACCATTTTTTTCAAATGGTGATCTTTTATGATTTAGGATTCCATTCAAGGTTTTGTAGATCTTCTCATAATTTATGCTAGTATGTGATATTTCCAACTGCCTTCTCAAGTATACTATTTCATATTCTAGACCATTGCAAATGTTTTCTCTCTCTTTTAGTTGGGATTTTAAAACTTCTTCAGTTTTCTTTCCCTCTTCTATTTGTACTTTTAGGGTAATTGTTGTCTTTTTTATTTCTTCGACATCATACTCCTTCTCTTTATATTTTTGTAGTTCCTTTTTCTTCCTTCTATACCTTTCTTCGATTTTATCTATTTCTTATATGGAATTAAGGAATTATGCTTCAAAGTCTACTTCTTTCTCCTTGTCGGGATTGTCTTCTTCTCTTGAAATGGTGTTTCCATCTGTTTTTGTTTCTAGAACAATAAAGAGAATTTCATATGTTCAACTATCACTATCATTTGAAGAGTTGTTGTCTTCATTGGTATATAGATTCTTCTTTTTCCTATATAACTTTTTCTTCTTTTCAGTCTTCCCTTCGTTGTACTTCTTGAAACTAGAATCTTATTGTTGGCATGTTTACAGGAAGAATGTGCTTGTAATTGATGGCAAGAACAACAGTGAACCAAAACTTAAGAAATCTCAGAAGAGATAGTGGTTTCCAGACGAGGTCTAAGAGATGGACTCATAGGAGGAGAAAAGGTCAAGAGTCGTGAACACTTAGAAAGCCTTCTAAGTTGGAGATATCAGAAGCTCAAGAGGAAGAGCCATAGTGAATGTTGGATCACTGATCCAGAGGACCAACATCCGTCAAATTGAATTAATGAAGGATAGGATAAGCGGGGAAGAATGATTGAGAATTTGATCATCCGATTTTTTGTCAGCTGTGAG
Organism: Picea engelmannii; assembly: GCA_009831015.1. NCBI lineage: Eukaryota > Viridiplantae > Streptophyta > Pinopsida > Pinales > Pinaceae > Picea > Picea engelmannii. The sequence goes on along the minus strand of ML778325.1, from coordinate 1,859,449 downwards.
ATTGATTTAAGTGGAAGGACATGATAAGAAAGGGATAAGATCTGATATCTTGATCACCTGAATTTTCATCATCCGTCGGATCAAAATAAGTGGAAGGACATGATAAGTTATAAGAATGGTGCACTAATATCAGCGGTCGATAATCGAGCACTCATATCTACGATCGACATGGCATATCGAACCCCCCCGACCTTTCTTCCTTTAACCATGGGGGGGGTCTGAGTTGGTGGTATTTCTCATGTGGGACCCTTGTATGTGTCACCTTCTTGTTAACTCGGACCCCCCTCACTCATTACCACTTACTTCCTAATCCCCCCTCTGATAAAATCAACAAACCACTCATACATACCACCTCCACACTTCGACGTCATACTCCATTATCCGCTACACGTCAGACTCCACTATTGCGCTCTGCCTCCACCTCCACTACACTACCTACATGTCTCACACACGTCAAAAAACCACCTCAACAAGGACATGTGGAAGACCATGTCAGCAAGGACATGTGGAAGACCACGTCAGCAAGGACATGTAGAATACCACGTCAGCACGTAGACATGGCATAATCAGATGATGACAAGTGTCAAGAGGAAATTGGCTTGTACCATGTCAACAAGTGACATAAGTAAGCTACGTCAGTCTAGGATATTTACTTCGAAATTTTCATCACCAACAAATGTCAAAAGTCCCAAAGGACGAAGGTCTGAAGTCACTCTCAGTCGTCCGATCTGAAGATCACTTCAGGTGCATTCTCAACCGTTGATCTAGTTCAGTGGAAAGGAAATGTAAGTGGAAGTGTTAACCGACAACAAGTGGTCTCCACCACCTATGACTTATTTAGCAGGTGACCACTCCGGAGGAGAATGAAGCAGCGATTAGCCTAAATTCCAGAAGTCCTGAACATCGAAGACCTAAAGAAGAGCTTGGTCATTGATCACCAGGAGGGGTATGTGTCAGAAGATTATGCATTCAGGTGAAATCACTCCTAGAGAAACGAGTGCATAGGAGTTGAAACTCCTGAATCCCGAAGTGTTGAAGTCACTCATGATCGTTGATCGTGCAGGAGGGTACGTGTCAATATATTATTGACTCTGGGTGAAAGAATTCATGGAAAAGTGAAGCGTCAAAGATTCAAAAATGTTGAAGTCCTGAAGCGAAGGATAGTCATTGGATTAAGGAGGACAGATGTTAGAAGATCTCCCATTTTAGAAGATATCCAGTCAGAAGAAACGATAAGTTGAGATTCAAAATCTCTGAAGTCTAGAGACCCGAAGGAGATCTCGACCGTTGATCTGAGAGGGACACGCATCATTGTATTGTCAACTCCAGAAGATTGACGTACGAAGGAAAGAAAGGGTTGATATTTTAAACTCCTGAATCCCAAATCATGAAATAAATCACATCCATTGATTTAGGAAAGTTAGATATGATCCACAGATCATGAAAGAAAAAATTTGAACCGTCCATTCAGGAGCACTGTCAAGATCGTGAGATCGATGGTCTCGTCACATTGCAGGGATTGAAGATGTGTGAACTTTAAAAAGATGAAGGCATTCCGCAATCAAAACTATGGTTTTGGAGAAAGGAAACGTGGAGGCTTGAGGTAAATTTTGGGGAAAAAGGTAGTTTGATACAAACTACCTTTGGACACACCCCCAATCTCATGGTCACATGAGATATTATCCCAAGGTCATATCAAGAAACGGAGATAGTGCTCACTAGACTGAGATCAGGAAGAGCCTTTTGAATAGTCATTTGGTCACCGCCGGTGGTCACATGAAAGAAGGGGCTTAGAAGCCAAAGAAGCCAAAAATGACTCACTGTAACTACCAGAGAATACAAAGAGTTACAACTGCCAGAGAAGCCAGAGAATCTCAAGATAGCACCTTCTAATGATGAATAGATTCAGAATAACCACCAGGGAAGATGAAGAGTTTGAATGATGATCAAGAAAAGGAATGGATGTGATAAAGACATGCAAAACATAAAAGATAGTGTGCTTTTTCGATATTTTTTCCTGTGGGTAGAATGTGACCGTGGACAGGACCTGAACTGGAGATCAAAGGTGCAGTGTATAGCATGCAGAGACAACACAGAGTATAAAGGAAGAAGAGAAGTTGAACAGAGGCNGATAAGAGTATAGAAGCGGAATAGCGTAATAGAAGTTGGAGGAGGCATAGGAGACATGGAGCTGTAACAAACCATATCAGAGATAGAGCAAGTAAGTAAAGTTTTTAAGATTCAATTAGGGTGGTAGGGTGGTGCTAGCGAGGATTGAAGTCCTCTAAATTCTAGTTGGTGCTAGAAGATATTTCGGGAGTTGGTGCTTCCATCTAATGGGTGCTAGAGAAACCTGGGAGTTGGTGCTTCCATCTAGTTGGTGCTAGAGAAATCTGAGATTTGGTGCTCTCTGCAAGTTGTAGCTTTCTACCAGAGTTTTTAGCCTCATATTTGATTTGGATCTCAAAGACTGTGATGTACATGAAAGTTTGATCTTGATTGACATCCTAAGAAGAAGAGGTTTTCACCCTTATGGGTTTCCACATGAAAATCAGTGTCTATGTGTATTCTGTTTGATTGATCAAATATTGTATATCTATGCATGTTAAGTTATCATCCAACACATTAAATAATAATCTAGAAAGAATCATAAAATAACAGGAAACATTTCAAGCTTATATACATAACTGATTAACCCCCCCCCTCTCAGTTATATTTACAACAATTGGTATTAGAGCCAGTGCCTTTGATCAAAGGTAGATCCATAATCTTGAACATGACTAGTCATGATGGAAGTTCAACTAATAGACCCCCTTTGTTTGATGGAACAAACTTTGCCTTTTGGAAAATGATAATGAGAACACATTTAATGTCTTGGGTGTTGATGTTTGGGATGTCATTGAAACGAGATATGTGAAGCCTGTAGTATTGGCCTCAAAAGATGATAAGTTGGAGTTTAGCTTTAATGCAAAATCAATGAATGCCATCCCCAGTGGACTTGATGAAGCCGAGTTTGTCAAAGTCATGCACTGTGATTTAGGAAACGTTATGTGGGACAAGCTAATAAGTAGTTATGAAGGTAATGAAAAGGTGAAAGACACAAAACTTCAGACTCACGGACTGAAATTTGAGCAGTTAAAGATGGATGAAGACGAAACTATCAGTAAGTAATTCTTATGTATAGAATAACTTGTCAACACTATGAAAGGCCTAGGTGAAATGATAGATGAATCTTTTCTAGTCTAGAAAATATTAAGATCTCTTCATGATAGATTTAACTCAAAGGTCTCTTCTATAGAGGAAATAGTTGATCTCAAAATGTTGACACTAGATCAACTTCTTGGAACCCTAACTACTTATGAAATGAGAATCACCAAAGGTAAATCCACTACAAGAGAGGCATATTTTAAAGTAGAGAAAAAAAATGACTTCGATATAGATGAGATTGAAGCAAATTTTGTGAGAAGACTGAAGAAAGGATCAGGCAAATACAAAGGTAAACTGCCCTTCAAATTTTTCAATTATAATAAGATAGGTTATTTTGCATCTAAGTGTCCACACAAAATAAAGGATCATACATATGATGATGAAGAGAAGCACAAACACAACAAGGTCTATAAAGAGAATAATTTTAAGAAGAAAATCTTTTGTGTAAAAAATGATGATGATCCCTCAGATGGTGAAAGCAGTGACTCTTCTATTGAAGATAAAATAAATGATATCATGCTAATAGATTTAGAAGATCTAAAAACTGAAGATACAGGAAGTGAGTTCGTTGATTGTGAAGCAGTAGTAGATCTTGAAGGAGAACTTGTTAATTACATGGAAGAGATTGATAGACTCAGAGAAAATAAAAGAAAACAAAAACAGTTACTACTCAAGTATGATAAAACATGCAATTAACCATTTGAAGAAATGGATCTGTTGAAGGTTAAGTTAGAAGAAGCTAAGAACATTGAAGACATCCTCAAACAACAATTGAAGGAAGTTGAAAAAAAAGGTGAAAAATTGGAAGATGAAGTAGTGAATGTTAGAAAAGATCTAGAGAAATTTTAGGCCTTATATCATCAGAATCTGGGAAGTATTAAAGCCTTAGAAGGATTAGCCTCCATTCTAAATCAACAAAGGAATTCAAAGTTTAAACTGGTTTGGTTTATGAATAGGTATCAAGTAGTGGTCATCCAAGCAACAAAGAATCCATCAATTTTGTCAAATCTAAAACCATTGGCAACATCAAACCTGCATAAACAAAGGAAGAGAATCAATCACCAAGGAGGAGTGAAGGAAAAACGACTAGAACTAAATCTATAAAACAAAGAAATAATACACCCTCTGCTCAAGGAAATCATCAGTATGGAAGAAATTGACATGCTCAAAGAAGACATCCATTTTCCAGGTACAAAGATTTTTTCTATGGATATTGCTTTTATTGCTCTAACTTTGGCCACAAAGCTATAATTTTTTCTTTAAGATTTAGACATGAGCAATCAAGAAATCCAAGGAATAAATATATGCCACAACAAAGAATGAGACAGCCAAGTAACAAACAACCACAGACTGCAAATCATGTGATGGTTGGGAAAAGGACACATATTACACATAACAATCATTATGATCCTTTATTCAATGAACCAGAATGTTACATCTACCATAATTATGGACATAAAGCTTCAGACTGTTGCTTAAAAACTATAAGCTATATTCAAATCACAAAGCTGAAAACGTCAAGGTTTGGAAGAAGAATGAATATAACAAGTGTGGATTAGTGTTGTCAGTTCAAAGACAAAAATACACCTAGTATATTGACAGCGGATGTTCCAGTCATATGACATGTGACAAAAGTAAGTTCCTATTACTCAAAGAAAATAAATCAAAGAGTGTGACCTTTGGAAATGATGCTCCAGAAAAGATCAGAGGTAAAGGTCTAGTAAGATTAAGTAATGGAAGAAGCAAAGCTCAATATGTATTAGTTGTTGATGGTTTAAAGAATAATCTTACTAGTGTCATTAATATATGTCACAAAGGATGTGAAGTCACTTTCACTACCAAAAATTGTAAAATAAAGACAATAAACACAGGAGAGATGATTGCAAAAGGGGTTAGAACTAAAAATAATGTATATGTTCTGAAGGAAGATAAGGAGAAATGTCATTTAAGAAAACTTGATGAAAGTTGGTTATGGCACAGAAGGCCTGGACACCTGAATTTTGATCATATTGTCAAACTGGATAATGAAGGCACTATCAAAGACCTTCCAAGAATATCTAAGCCTAATAGCTCTATATGTGAATCCTATCAAATGGGGAAGCTGACTCATGCTCAATTCAAATCAAAGAGTTTCACATCTTCATAGAAACCACTTCAAATTGTTCATATGGATCTGTGTGGACCATCGCAAAAGGAAGGAACTAGAGGAGAATGTCACTTTATGCTAGTCATTGATGACTTCTCCAGACTTACGTGGGTTTCCTTTCTGAGAGAAAAATCTGATGTGTTTGAGAAGTTCAAAAAATTTAAGGCATTAGCTGATAATTAGACAGGAAGGAAGTTAAAGGAAATTTTCTTAGACAGGGGAGGAGAATTTATGTCAAGAGATTTCAAAGAATTCTATGTCATACATGGAATTAAAAGAGAATATACTATTCCAGGTACTCCTCAACAAAATGGAGTTGTAGAATGCCAAAACAGATCAATTCAATAGATGGCAAGGGATATGATGAGTGAAAGGGACATTTCCCAAACATTCCGGGTGGAGGCTATTCACACGACTATTCATATTCTAAACAAAGTGCATCTAAGTCCAAACAATGATAAAACTCCATATGAGTTGTTGTTTGGTCGACCTGCATCAATCAAGCACTTCAAAGTATTTGGAAGTAAATGATACATCAAGAATAATGATGATCATCTAGGAAAATTTGATAGTAGAGATGATGAAGGTATCTTCTTAGGATATGCAACGAACAGTAAAGGATACATATGATTTAACAAAAGAATGCATAAATTAGTAAACTGTATTGATGTTCGAATTGATGAAGAAGCTCTTGTAAAAGATTAATAGAGAATAAGCACTAAGACAAATGAAAAAGATGATGAGAATAATGAATATAAAGAACATAAAATCTCAAAGTCACAAGAAGATAATGAATGAGGTGGAGAAGAGACACCCAGAAAAGAAGAGTCAGGACATCAAACAGCAACAAAACCTTCCTTCAGAATTACTCAAAAGAATCATCCTGAAAGTCAGATAATTGGTGAGAAATACAAAGGTGTACAAACTAGGAGAAGGATAATCAAATACACATAGCAATCACATATAGCCTTCATATCCATGGTGGAATCTAAAAACTTTAATGAAGCCAGTGAAGACGTAAATTGGTTAAAATCAATGAATGAGGAACTGGACCAGATTGAAAAGAATGACACTTGGGAACTCGTTCCTAGGCAAGAAAATAAAAATGTAATAGGATCCAAATGGGTCTACAAAAAAAAGATGAATGATAAAGGAAATATTGTAAGAAATAAGGCTAGATTGGTCTACAAAGGATATTCTCAAATAGAAGGACTAGATTTTGATGAAACATTTGCACTCGTAGCAAGATTAGAAGCTATTAGAATGTTTCTTGCCTATGTGTGTCATAAACAATTTAAAGTCTATCAAATGGATGTCAAGTCATCTTTTCTAAATGGATATCTAAAAGAAGAAGTCTATATGGAACAACTAGAGGGTTTGCAACTGTCAGATAACCCTGACTTTGTTTGCAAGCTGAAGAAATCCTTATATGGGTTGAAACAAGATCCTCGTACCTGGTATTATAGACTAGATAAGTATCTTCAAGATAAAGGGTTCAAGAGAGGAACAATTGATAGAAATCTATATATCAAAACAAAGGGTAATGATTTGCTCATTGTGTTGTTCTATGTAGATGAAATCATCTTCGAAAGAAATAATGCTTCATTGGTACAATGGTTTGCTTCTGCCATGCAGTCTGAATTTGAAATGTCTATGATAAGGGAACTGTCATTTTTTCTTGGTCTGCAAATTACTTAGAGGTCTGAAGGAATATTTCTTACTTAGGAGAAATATCTAAGAGAAATGTTGAAAAGGTTTCAAATGGAAGATTCAAAACCTATGAGCACACCTATGGTTACTGGATACAAGTTAATCAAGGATTATGACTCACCTGATGTTGATCAGAGTTCATATAGTTCTATGATAGGAATCCTATTGTACATCACAACATCCCGTCTAGAAATAATGCATGTTGTTGGAATGGTAGGAAGGTATCAGGCTACACCTAAACATAGTCATTTGTTAGCTATCAAAAGAATATTCAGATACTTTAAAGGAATATTGAACTATGGTTTATGGTATCCTAGGAATCAAAATTTTCAACCATCAGTCTATTTAGATGTTGATTGGGATAACTATGTGGATGAAAGGAAAAGCATGAGTGGAGGTGAATTCTTCTTAGGAGATTCTCTTGTAGCATGGTTGAGCAAGAAGCAAGGTTTCATTTCCTTATCGACTATAGAAGATGAATACATTGCAGTTTCCACTTGTTGTACCCAAGTATTATGGATGATTCAGACACTTGCAGACTTGGAGGTAAAGTATAATGCACCGATCCCAATTCATTGTAATAATACTAGTACAATTAGTGTGTCAAAGAATCTTGTATTTCACTCCAAGACCAAGCATATACCCATCAAGTATCACTTCTTGAGGGAACAGGTAACCAACATTGTTGTTTATTTGCATTATATTCCATCCAAAGATCAGATTGTCGATATCTTCACTAAACCGCTTGCAAAATCTCAGTTTGAGTATCTACACCAGAAGTTGGGTGTGACCCTATTATTAAGTTAAAATAGTCTATCTAATCAGTGGGATATTTCTCCTATTATATCTGATCACGGGGAGCACATAGTCACTCTCTGTTTTCTCTGACATTGATTTCAAAGGGGAAGAAAAAGGTGTTGTATGTATGCTACAGTTGGAGGTCTAAGAAGAATAGTGCAACATTTAAGGGTTGCCATCAATGCCAAAGCGGGAGATTGTTTGCATGTTTACAGGAAGAATGTGCTTGTCATTTATGGAAAGAACAAAATATAACCAAACCTCGAGAAAGATCATAAGAGATAGTGGTTTCCAGATGAGGTCCAAGATATGGACTCACAGGAGGAGCAAAGGTCGAGACCCATCAACACTTATAACGCCTTCCAAGTTAGAGAGATCATAATCTCAGGAGGAAGAGTGACAGTGGTCATTGGATCACTGATCCATAGGACCAACAATCGTTGGATTGAATTAATGAAGGATTGGATAAGCGGGGCAGAACAATTGAGAATTCGATCATCCAAATTTTCGTCAGCCGTCGGATTGATTTAAGTGGAAGGATAGGATAAGCAAGGGATGAGATCTAAGATATCGATCACCCAAATTTTTGTCAATCATCGGATCTAAATAAGTGGAAGGACAGGATAAGTTAGAAGAAGGGTGCGCTAATCTAAGCGGTCGATAATCAGGCACTCAAATCTACGGTCGACAGGGCATATCGGACCCCCCAAACCTTTCTGACTTTAACCATGGGGGGAGGTCCGAGTTGGTGGTATTTCTCATGTGGGACCCTCATACATGTCACCTTATTTTCAACTTGGACCCCCCTCACTCATTACCACTTACCTCCTAACCACCCCTTCGAGAAAATCACCAAACCACTCATACATATCACCTCTGAACTCCGACGTCACACTCCACTACCCTCTACACATCACACTCCATTACCTCACTCTGCCTCCACCTCCACTACATTGCCTACATGTCTCACCCACATCAACGAACCACCTCAGCAAGGACATGTGGAAAACCATGTCAGCAAGGACATGTGGAAGACCACATCAACAAGTACACATGGCATAATAATATGATGACAAGTGTCAAGAGGAAATTGCCTCGTACAATGTCAACAAGTGATGTAAGCAAGCTACGTCACTCTGGGAGATTTAATTCAGAAGTTTCATCACCACCAAATTTCAAAAGTCCTAAAGTCCCAAAGGATGAAGGCCGAAGTCACTCTTAGCGGTTCGATCTGAAGATCACTTCGGGTGCATTCTCAACCGTTGATCTAGTTCAGTGGAAGGACATTGTAAGTGGAAGTGTTACCCGATAGCAAGCGGTCTCCACTGCCTATGACTTATTCAACAACTGCCCACTCTAAAGGAGAATGAAGCAGTGATTAGCATAAATTCCCAAAGTCCTGAACACCGAAGACCTGAAGAAGACTCTGGCCTTTGATCGCCAGGAGGGGTACGTGTCAGAAGATTATGCATTTGGGTGAAAGCACTTCTGGAGAAACGAGTGCATAAGAATTGAAACTCTCGAAGCCTGAAGTGTTGAAGTCACTCATGATCTTTGATCATGCAGGAGGGTACGTGTTAATAGATCATTGACTACGGGTGAAAGAATTCATGGAAAATTAAAGCGTCGAAGAGTAAAAAATGACGAAGTCCCAAAGCAGAGGATAGTCGTTGGATTAAGCAGGACAAATATTAGCAGATCTTCCATTTCGGAAGATATCCAGTCAGAAGAAACGAGAAGTTGAGATTCAAAATATACGAAGTCCAGAGACCTGAAGTAGATATCAACCATTGATCCAAGAGGGGCACACATTAGTGGATTGTCGACTCTGGAATATTGTCGTATGGAGGAAATAAAGGGTTGATATTTGAAACTCCCAAAGCCCAGATCATGAAATAAATCATAGTCGTTGATTTCATAAAGTTAGATATGATCCGTAGATCATGAAAGAAAAAATCTGAAATGGTCATTCAGGAGCACCGTCAAGATCGTGAGATCGACAGTCCTATCGCGTTGCGGGGATTGAAGATGCGCAAACTTTAAAAAGATGAAGGCGGACCGCAATCGAAACCATGGTTTTGGAGAAAGGACACATGGAGGCTCAAGGTAAATTGTGGGGCAAAAGGTAGTTTGATACAAACCACCTTTGGACGCGCCTTCAATCTCGTGGTCACATGAGATATTTGCCTAAGGTCATATTCAGAAATGGAGCTAGCGCTCACTAGACCAAGATTGGGAAGTGCCTTTTGAATAGGTGTTTGGTCACCACTGGTTGTCATGTGAAGGAAGGGGCTTAGAATCCAAAGAATCCAAAAACGACTGACTGAAACTACCAGAGAATATGAAGAGTTACGACTGCTAGAGAAGCCAAAGAATCTCAAGATAACACCCACTAATGATGAACAGATTCATAATAACCACTAGGGAAGATGAAGAGTTTGAATGATGATCAGGAAGAGGACTGGATGTGAGAAAGACATGTAGAACAAAACAGATAGTGTGCATTTTTTATAGTTTTGCATGTGGGTAGAATGTGACTGTGGACAGGACCTAAACTAGAGATCAAAGGTGAAACATATAGCATGTAGAGACAACATAAAGTATAAAGGAAGAAGAGAATTTGAACAGAGGCACCCTAGTGCGTAGCAGGACAGAGAGAAGAGTATAGAATCATAACATATTAATAGAAGCTGGAGGAGGTAGAGGAGACATGGAACTGTAACAGACCATATCAGAGACAGAGAAAGTAAGTAAAGTTTTTAAGATTCAATCAGGGTGGTAGGGTGGTGCTAGGGAGGATTGCAGTCCTCTAAATTCTAGTTGGTGCTAGAAGATATTATGGGAGTTGGTGCTTCCATCTAGTGGGTGCTAGAGAAACCTGGGAGTTGGTGCTTCCATCTAGTTGGTGCTAGAGAAATCTGAGAATTGGTGATGTCTACAAGATGAAGCTTGCTATCAAAGGTTGTAGCCTCATATTTGAGTTGGAGCTCAAAGACTGTGATGTACATGAAATTTGGATCTTGATTGACATCCTAAGAAGAAGAGGTTTCACCCTTATGGGTTTCCTCATGAAAATTAGTGTCTCTGTGTATTCTATGTGATTGATTAAATATTGTATATCTATGCATGTTAAGTTATCAGCAACACATTAAATAATAATCTAGAAAGAATTA
>ML778325.1:1825927-1848321 GCA_009831015.1 Picea engelmannii | reverse complement strand
AGTTATATTTCCAACACTTTCACATTACTATTTCCATTTTTTTCATAAGGGAATTTATGGGAAAATTTTCCTATTTTTCCACAACTAAATAATTTGAAGGGAAGCTTACATTTGTATCTTTTTTTCAGCTTCCTAACAAAGTTGGATTCTTCCTCATCCAGTTCGTTATTCAAGAAATCACTTGTATTGCATTCTTCTTCTATCTTCTTCCTCATCCAGTTCATTTAGTTCCTTTATTGATGCCCTTGTTGTATTATCATGTTCTATCCTCATTTCATATGTAGTGAGGATTCCATGCAACTCTTCCATTGTCATCTTCTCTAGGCCTGTGATTTCTTCTATAGTAGATATCTTGGGATTAAATTTTGAGGGAAGTGACCTAAGCACTTTTTGCACAATAATATTTTCGTTTATCTTATCTCCTAATCCTTTGATATATTTTACAACCTCATCCACATGAAGAAGATAGGTTGCAATACTCTTTTCTTCATTCATTGTGAGGGTCCTCAAATTTTCCTCTATGAATCTGTAACTTTGCTCTCTTGACCTTGTCATCTCCTTCATAAATTTTCTATAATTTGTCCCACATCTCTTTTGTTGAGGCACAATGCATGTCTTTAGTATACACTGACTTTGTCAAACTTCAAAGAATACTATTCTTGGCCCCATGATTATTGTTAATGAGCCTATTTCCATCTATATCAACTGGTGGATTTTTTGGAGTTGTTTAACTAGTCTCTACTACACTCCAAACGTCATACCCAAGTGACATCATGTAGGTTTGAATTCTTGTCTTCCAGAAAAAATAATATGATCCATCAAATATCAGAGCTTTGTTTGTGGAAAAACCTTCTTGTTCATCCATTTTATCTATGAGGATTCACCTTCTAGTGGTTAGACTATTCCTGAAGGAACCTTTCTCTGAAACAAATTGTTGGAATCTACTCTAATACTAAGAAGGGGGGTGAATCAATATTAAACGGGTTTTAACATTTTTTTCTCTTTACCACTTTAATTAGTCATTATATGATTAGATGTAGAAAATCAAAACTATAGCATAGTACATAGATATTAATGTGGAAACCCTAACGGGAGAAAACCATAAACTTTCTTTATAAAAATTTGGTAGGCACCAACCTATTGTTAAAATGATTACAAGTACCAACCTGTGGGAGACACCAATCTCTTTGACTAAGAACCAACTCAGCAACAATGTTTGAAAACACCAACTTGCAGAATATACCAATCTCCTTGGTTGAGCACCAACTCGTTTCTTCTTGTAGGCACCAACCCATGGCTACAAAATTTGCAAGAACCAACCTTTAGGAGAGAACAATCCCTTCAAGTTGTCTATAGTGTCAGATTGACTATTTTATTCAATCCTTCAATTGCACAAATATGTTCCTCTGTCTCTATTGTTCCATCAATTTCCACCATATTACATTCTTCAAAAAATCATAGATTCCTTAGACCTTGCACCTCCCATCCATCCTTGCTCACTCATTCTCCCTTCTGATAACCTCTAAGATTTTCACCTTTCACGCACTTCTTGCTTCACTCTTGACACATCCATTGCACTCCTCCAAACTCAAACTCTTCACTGCATCTCTTCACCACCACACACTTAAACTTCACAAGTTCTTGGTTGTTTATATAAAAATATACACCCAAAAATTTGTCCACATATCCAAATAATACGAGGTTGGATCTAGATCTCCACAAAATAGGCTACACATGCATGTCCAAAACCCCTTCATTTCCATGCTTTATTTGTTCAAGAACGAGCTCGATGCACAACTACCATCATGTATGTTCCAAGATTCAATCTCATCCATCAATTTTCTTTATTGTCACATAGCACACCCTCTCTGCTCAACAATCGTCCAATATGTCCTTGATTTGATATTGACCATTGATATTCTTAATTGTCTTCAAGAACAAACTATGCATTCATGATGCACAATAGTCGAATATTTTTCTTGAATCAATCGTAGTCGTTGATTTGTTCTCTACCCATCAAAATACACAATGTAACCACAATCTACAACAACTTTCCGATCAATCATAGAATTGATCTTGACCATCGATCTGTCTTCTACCAATAGTTAGACAAATTGTTTAAGTCTCATCATGGGTTCATTGATCTAAGCCAAATTTATTCACACTTCTGCGACCTCCAAATTTTACCCTCAAGTTCCGTCACACTCATTTTTCACCCTCAATTTATGTCACACTCATTTTGCACCCACACTTAGACACATTTCCAAACATTTCACTATGGTTCTTTTAGACCGTTCAATATGTGACACATGGAAATTTTCTGGGCCGTTGGATCTCTAACATGTGGCTACCTCATGGGTTGTTGGATCTCTCTCCTTTTGGATCGTTCAATCTCCAATTCTTGGTACTTAGTCAGTTCTTCAATAACTTACCACAAGACCATGGGTTTTCTCTTATTCTTCTCATATTCCCAATATTTCGTCATGCTCACTATTTCTACTAAGTCTTGACACTTAGTCAATTTTGTATTCTTTGCAGAATGGAGGGTCTGCAAGACTTGATCTTATTCTTTACATACCTCTGATTCTCCGCTACTCCATGACATCTCAACATGTAGTCATTTTTCGAGACTTCTCTGTCCATTCAATTCTTGATACTTAGTTGTTTTTCCTTTTGATATTTTATGTTCCATTCTTAGTATTTTAAGTTCAATTGTGGAAGAGGAGTTTGTCGCACTACTTTGAAAAGTGCTCTCTTTTATGTTCGTTCACCTGTCATCCTACACTTAGTCATATTTCAATATTTCACCGTGAGTTAGGACACTATTGTATTTTTTTATTATTATGGATTTGTTCATCCATCTGATTCAATATTCATACTTAGTCATTTCTTGAGACATCAACCATTCGACATATATTTAATACTTAACCATGTTTCAATATTTTACTATGGGTCTACGGGGCCATGAGATTATTGCATATATTTGCACATACTTCTGATTCTCCACCACTTCGCGATGTCTTAGGACTTAGTCATTTTCGAGATATATATTGTGTTGATATGGAAAATGAGATGGTTTCCATGTGGATGTTTTATTCTATAATGGATGATATGGCATTGAAATGTGTCTTGACACATGGAACCCTACATGACATTTTCATAGTTACTTGTTGTATCATTGGCATGGACTCTTTCTATGTAATACCCATGTTTCCCTCATCTTGTAAATATAACTATAACCTGCTAAAAGACTATGGGAAGATTGAATATGTGTGGATGTTGGAATTGATGAACCTTTTTATAAAAGGTAATGTATATGTTTTTGTTACTAAATAAAATGGAAAGTGTTGCATAACTGTTGAAGGGGTTTGCCAAGGTAGATCATGATGTATGAGAGAGATGGTGAGGGGAACCAACAAATTTTGAAATGAGCCCCACCACATCAGTACTCTACTGGATTTAAATTATTCATACCTAGAATAGTCCTCTGACCCAAAAAAATAAATTACCAGTCAAGTTGGTAGTTGGGAAGTCCTCTTCAAGAGTCAATGAAGAGATGGGAAGAGTACCCATCTAAAAAACGTCTTGACCTGGCCACGAAATGGGGATTTGGACCCATGAAATCTTGTTGAGGAAGGAAAGAAAAGAAGGGAAATTTGTGGGCAGAAGAGAAGAGGCAAGAATATGAGTCTGGTAACCATTTTCGAAAGAGGGAGAGCATTGCATGTCTCTAGTTCTGAAGAGAACTGAAAAATGAATTTGTTTTGGGTACAAGAATTTGTTGGGCAATGATTTTATTCCAAGTTGATAAACATGGTTGCAAAGAAGATGAGTGACTATGGAAGCACTCATTGCAGACTCCCTTTCTTGGCAGAGAGAAAACTGATCTTCCAAGTACTCGTGGGAGGAGGAGAGTGGCCTCTGTCCCTGGTTGTTGCTAAACAAAAGGAAGAGACTCTCTTAGAGCATCATGATCTAGCAAGGGGGTGGCCAACGGTAAATCCATCCAGGATTTGTTGTGCATATAGTTGGGTGGAAAAGGGCACCCCTTTCAGTAGTTGCATCACTATCTGATTTCTAGATAAGTATATTTCGTTAAATCTTTGTAGTGTTTAGATCAAAGAAAATTTTATACTATGTTTTAGAACTATGTAAGTTTAATTTCTAACAAAATTGACTTGAAAAATTTAAGCAAAATAAAGAGAATGTCTTAGTTGAAGCTCTTTTTATTTAATTTCTTATCTCTTGACTATTTTTGTGCTAAAATAAGATTTTTGGGACTGGATGTTGTGGTTGACTATGTTGTACAGTTTAATGCATTTTGGGAAATAGATGACCGAATAGTTAAAAATATATATAACACTTGTGAAAGAAGAGAGAGTGATTTTTTCTACGTAATAGTGCTCAATTTTAGTATGTCCTCAAATCCCTTGCCATAAAAGTTAGAAGATATTAGATCTGTGTGGATTTTAGGAAATAATCTCAATTGTGGGAAAACATTAAAAGTCCTTATAAATAATTATTGAGGAAAAATAATTAGGACATAAATATCAAATTAGTCTAAATTAATTAAAACACAAAAGTTCTCAAAATTATGTTTAGGGCATAAATAAACATCTATGTTTAAATTGTGTTAAATATCCTAAATTTTGAAAGAATCCCTTTAAATTTTGGTGGGCAGTAAATCCTAGTAGAAACACTAAATTTATTGTAGAGGTAAGTCTTTAATAATTAATACCTAAGTGTTCCTTTGATATTAATGGGTATTGATAATCGTAAGTGCTCCTTTGATATAAATTAATCATATTATAATATAATTAAATATAATTATATTATAATATAATTAATAAAAGGATAATTTGTGGTTGAATATAGTTAATCCTTTTTCCCAGTAAATAAATAAATATGCATGTGTGTGTGTGTGTGTGTGTGTGTGTGTGTGTGTGTTAAATTACATGAAAATGCAGCATGGAGTTCTGTGTCAGGGAGGAATTGAATTATATACCTTAATTAAGGTTAATCAACTTAAGTATATTATGGATAAATTAACCTCATTGTGTTAAAATATTATTACTCATAATTATCATATGAGTAATTTATTAAGTTAGTGTTAAACTACTTCTAAGGGAGAAAAGAGAAAGTAAAAAATTCAGTAATTATTGGGCCATGGCTATTTGGTTAAGCAAAAATTAATTATTGGATAGTTAGTTGTGGAGAATAATTATCCTTAATTAGGTTTAAGTAATCAATTACCAAATAATGGTATTCTATGAAATATTTATTAAGTATTTTAATTGGACTATAGGAGAGGGACTATTGTCATCCTCTAGTCATGCAAGCCTAAGCACCCTGCGGTGACATGGCGAAATGATGTTGAATAAGAACATCATTTTGATGGTGCATGTTAATATTCAATGGGTTGATGAGTCGAATGGGGTCCAGTAGGATTGGTGAACCTTAGGGTCCGAATGGATCCTAACTGAAGTTCGGGTGATCCAAGATCTTTGCATCTAGTGACTTATAAAGAATTGCATTAAATGAGTATAAATTAAAATGCACCATTAAATAAGGAAAAGCTCAATAATGAAGTGACATAAGCATCAAATATGAACACAAAAACTTGATAATGGAGTTCGTCCCTACTGGACTACATCTCTAGGTCCTGCTCTCAAATGGGTAGGCTCTTTCATTAACTAAGCAAAAGAATTTGGAAAAATACATAAGTATACCTCATTCTGAAATAAAGATGCAGAAATAATACTCAGATAAGAAAATGGACATCGCCATTTAATTCTTGGTATCGAGTTACCCAAAAATGATTGTCTCCACGCCTCGATCCAACTCTGACACTCTGAGGCCCAAGAAGAAATTTGTTTCGGTTTTCATTCCCCTCTGCAACCTGCAATTAATGACTGGACTGCATAGAAATGTGTGCGCAAGGTTGTACTGTACGTGCACCTTCCTCCCCATGGCTAGGAGGAATCAACATTTAAGTATTATCCGCGAGCGTTGATAACAAAGAAGGTCGTTGGCCTGTTGGTTTGGGCGTGAATATAAAGGCGTATAGTGGGGAGGAGGTCCCAAGGTCAAACCCACGGGCCTCCCCCTTTTGGTTTTAATTTGTTGAAATATATATGTATATATATAATACAAATTTGTTCCGAAATTTTTTTTGATGGCGCTATCCATATCCCCAATGGTTAGAACATGGCCAAGTTTGGCGCGGTCTACTAGATTTAGCAAACCTACGAAACTTTTAATTTTTTTTCAAAATTTGCTCATGGGTTGTCATTTTGCGTTTTTCACTTGCCACATGGTAGCCTCTGATTGGGCCATGTGGAAGCCTCCCATTGGGACACTTCATCCTCTGTCATGTTATTTCCATGTCATCATGCCATGTCACTATGCCATGTCTTCATCCCATGTCATCATATGGACAATATAGAATGCCATGTGGCATGATCCTATTGGTCCACAGATTGGCCCGAAAGTACCAAAATGGGGTGACATGTGGCAGCCTTTGGTGCTTCCATGTCATCATGTTGACATTGGCATGACACATGTCACCTTCTTCTCCTACCACGTGTGATGTATGGATGTTGACATCATCTGTATGGATGTCGACTCATCCTCTGTTGACTAGGCTATGTTGACCAAACTTTGACCACAAATATCTTTCAATCTGTAACTTTGTTGGATGAGTCGTTTGTGCTATTTGAAATCTTGTGACGCTCTCTTTGCAATAATGTCATTTTCACTGAGTTTTTGGAACTTTGAATTTTTTCCCTTTCTCTATCTGTTGAGGCCATTCTTAGCATCTTAAGTTGTCTCTAAAAGTTTTGAGTTGTTCTTATCCTTCTCTGGATCCTTTTTGGATTATACCTTCACAATGAGATCTTTTTGGACCACCAAAATCTTTCATCAATCAACAGGTAAGTGAGGGAATTGCTCCCACTCTTTCCTTCTCGATATGCCATGCCTTGCTAGAATGTGTACCCTTTAGAAGTACTCGAACATAATTAATGTCATTCCTACATGAAGTCCTCCGTCTTCGATCTAGAATGATATCTTCCTCCATCTGCTCCTTGACTTCTTGGCTGGCCTGTTGAATCCTCTAAATGAGCTTGTGGGCTCCTGAAATCTTTCCCATATAGCAAGTCCAAGGGGATCTTAGGTAAATACCCAAGACAAGTCTCAACTGGAGAAACCTAAGTGAAATAATACATTATTTGATTATACATAGGTTGGACATAAAGTAACTAATCATCCCATGACTTAGGATGTTGCCTGCAATATCTTGGAAGCAACTGGACCACTATATTGTTTACCACCTTTGTCTATTTGTTGTCTTGTGGATGGAAAGCAATGCTCCTACCCATCATGGTGTCCATGATTTGACACAAATTTGTCCAATATTCTCCTAACAATCGATACTCTCGACTGGAGACAATGAACATGGAAAACCCAAAATGGACCCTTACACACTGGGATAAAAAGAGAGTAACCTACTTGTCACATAACCTACCCACTACTACACATAAGTAGACATGACTCATATGAAACATGGGTAATCCTCTTACAAAATCCATTGAAAATTTTTCCCAAGGATAAGAGGAGATAGGAAGTGGTGTGTACATCCCTGGCCTTTCAATAGTGGGCTTACAAAAGTACAACACACATTCCTTTACAATAGTGTTTACAAATGCTTTCCTTCGAGGAAAATTCCATCCTTGTAAATACATTACAATTCCCAAATGCCCAAGTATGAATGAAACATAAGCTTCTTTAGTTACATGCACTTCTCTGTAGGAAGGAAAACAAGGTTTACTCAAATAGTGGGGTAAGTTGTCCTACAAACAAACTTCTTCACCTGCAAACCCTGGATGATCCCACATACATCTTTGAAGATCTCATCAATAGCATACCATTTAAAATTATTGATATGAGTTAAGGAAACATTCTTCAAAATAATAGATGTAATAGTAGGAGATCTAAAAATCATGTTTGTACTCATGACATCGGTGTTGGTAGTGGTCTCAATCTTGCATGATTGCAGAAGGTCGAGTAAGGCGAGTATTGACACAATGTTGATATTTAAAGTGTCGAAGGTATTTTGATGGTTTCCTTCCCACTGAAACAGTTGTCTCATGTCAAGAAATTCATTCTTATGTAAAGGATCAAGAGCATTAACAACATCATACTTATCATGGAATTCCTCTTTTACAATCGTGAGTGCAAGATTCTTGTTAGTATTTATAACTCTTTTTACTTGGCCTGAACTAACAAGTGTTGATTTGTCCTTTATATTGTGATATTTAATGATGTATTCCACTCCCCCCTTAGTAAGGTGGTATTTGTTCTCATGATGAAATAAGACTGCTTTTCTATCATAAAAATAAGGACTTCCCAACACTGTGCCACATATATCAAGTGGTACAACATCCAAATCCACTTCATCAATCAACTTTGAAGCAATAGAAAATATTACCCTAGATTGTTTGGTGACATTAAGTTTTGATTTATCACATACCCAACCAAGAGGATAAGGCTTCGGATGTGGTTTCATTTCAAGACCCATCTTCTTGACAAGTGCTTCAGATATTAATTTTACTTGGGAACCCAGATCAAATAATGTATCTATTTTAGTGTGTTTAGATCCAACTCTTATGTGAAATAATTCATTCGTCTTTCGTTCATCGTCGTGAGATTCATTATTGGAACTTGAAATAGCATGAAGGGAATCTTTACCTTGTACTCCAACCACTGTGATATTTCCTTCATCTCCCGAATCGGAGCCAAGATCATGTTGCACTGTAGCAATGGTATTTGGCTTCCCCTTGCCTCCAAATTTCTTTCGCCTTAACTATGGATGTATTTTCCAACAATGTTCTCTATCATGACCAGTTTTCTCACAATGGTTGCAAGAGGGTTTTCTTTCTTCCTTCTTTGTTGCAATTTCCTCTTGTCCTTCCCATTTCCTTTTCCGTTGAAATGGTTTTTAGAGTGCTTGAATGGATTTTCCTTATGTCCATTATTATCCCTGCTTTCAAGGTGTGTGGCTTGCACACAAACTTCGTCAAGACTAGTGGGGTTAAACAAGAGGACAATATGATGAATATAACTGTGAAGTGCACCAATATACTTCATTAAAGTTTCATAAGAATCCAAAGGAATGTTTAATGCAAGAGATTTATTTCTAAATTCTTCTGTCAAACTTTGTACAATTTGACCTTTAAATTTCCTTAAATTTTTTCATTCCATCATTGCTTTATATAAATACCCTAATGGATAGAATTGCTTCCTTATCGTTGATTTAAATTTCAACCATGAGGAAATAATATTACCACACTTACTTTTGTCCTGAAGCTTTTTCTCCCACCATACGAGAGTGGTGCATTCCAACCGAAGAGAGTCCAGTTGCACCTTAAATTCCTCTTCATCAATATGTTGAACACGACAATATACTTCAACCTGTTGGATCCAATTATCTAGATTTTCAGGATTAGCATCTCCATTAAACACAGGTAAAGAAAATTTTACATCAAGATTTAATAATGGTTTCTTAAAAGAGGCTTTATGGCTAGAATGATGAGAATGCTCAGAGGAAGAAGAAATAGAACTTGAAGGTGAAGATGGATGCTCAGGAGGATCTCCTCCAACCCCTTGGTTTACCAAAGCATCATCACTAGCATGTGCTTCCTTTTTCTTCCCTTTCTTCTTCATCCTCTTCTTCTAATCTCCATACATTTTTTCGACCATTTCTAACATGCATAAAAGACCATATGAAATTTTTTCTCATGTTCATCACGATTGTCTTCTTCTACCATTTTCTTCCTTCGGGATGCATGACCAACTTCGAGATTGAAAGTCTTAAGAGTTTCTTCACCCTGTTTATGCTTGACCCTAGTAAGAATTCACACTCAACAATTCAATTCAAAGATGACTGCTCTGATACCAACATGATCTAGTATCTTTTCATCGAGTGACTTGTAAAGAATTGCATTAAATAAGAATAAATTAAAATGCACCATTAAAGAAGGAAAATCTCAATAATGAAGAGACATAAGCATCAAATCTGAACATAAAAACTTTATAATATAGTTTTTCCCTAGCGGACTACGTCTTTGGGTCCTACTCTCAAATGGGTAGGCTCTTTCATTAACTCAGCAAAATAATTTGGAAAAATACATAAGTATACCTCATTTTGAAATAAAGCTGCAAAAATAATGCTCAGATTGGAAAATAAAAAACACCATTGAATTCATGGCGTCGAATTACCCAAAAATGACTTTCTCCACGCCTCGCTCTGACTCTGGAACTCCCAAGCCCAAGAAGAAATTTGTCTCAATTTTCGTGCCCCTCTGCAAATTGAAATTAATGATTGGACTACATAGAAATGTGTGCCCAAGGCTGTACCATATGTGAGCCTTCCTCCCTAGGGTTGGGTGGACTCATCATTTAATTATTATCCGTGGGCGTTGATAAGAAATAAGGTTGTTGGTATATTGGTTTGGATGTGAATATAAAGGTGTATAGTGGGGAGGAGGTCTCGGGGCCAAACCCATGGGCCTCCCCCTTTTGGTTTTAATTTGTTGTAATATATATATATATATATATATATATATATATATATATATATATATATATATATATAAAGATTTGTTTCGCCAAGTTTGGTGGTGGCGTTGTCCATATCCCCAACAATTAGAACATGACCAAGTTTGGTGTGGTCCACCAGATTTGGTGGATCCTCCAAACTTTTAATTTTGTTTCAAAATTTGTTCATGGGTTGTCATTGTGCTTTTTCCGCCTACCACATGGAAGCCTCTGATTGGGTCACGTGCTAGCCTCCCATTGGGACAATTCTTCCTCTTCCATGTCATCACCATGTCATCATTCCACGTCAACATATGGACCATACATAATTCCATGTGGCATGATCCTATTGGTCCACGGATCGGCCCGAAAGTGTATGAACTAGGTGACATGTGGCAGCCTTTGGTGTTGCCATGTCACCATGCTGACATTAGCATGACACATGTCACCTTCTTCTCCTACGATGTGTGTTGTGTGGATCTTGATGTCATTCATATGGATGTTGATGTTAGTAGTACGGATGCTAAGTCATCCCCTGCTGACTGGGCTAGGTTGACCAAACTTTGACCACAAATATATTTCAATCTGTAACTTTGTTTGATGAGTCGTTTGCACCGTTAGAAATATTGTGATGCGCTCTTCGTGATAATGTCATTTTCACTTATTTTTGGGAACTTTCAATTTTTTCCCTTTCTCTGTCTATTGAGGACATTTTGAGCATCATGAGTTGCCTCTACAATTTCTGAGTTGTTCTTAGCCTTCTCTGGATCCTTTTTGGATCATCGGGAGGTCTGGCATACATCGAGACTATCCATCGAGAGAAAGGGATTAGTCCTCGATACCATATTCATCGAAGGTAAGAAAAACATTTATAACCCATCCCTTAAAAAGGTACTTAGGGGTTGGGTGTATGACAGAGTGGTATCAGAGCAGGCAACAACACTTGTCCTACTTTGGCTCTTGAATGAGTCACGTAAATTTTCTAGAGAAATTTTAAGGAATAACACCCTATCTTATCCCATTCATAAGAAGTTTATTTAAAATCACTACTGAAGAGAGGAAAAAAACTTTTTGTTGTTGTTATATGTTTTAAAAATATGAACTTTTTGTTTCTAGTGTTCAAAATAATGAAGTTGACTTCACCTTACAAATTGTATGTGTTTTTCATAAACTAGTAGATAATTAACTAACAAAATATGTTTTATTGGCACTCAAACAGTCAGTGGAAAGAAAAGAAAACTACAACATAAAGAATGGTGACACAGCATGAGTTGGGGGAAAGATCCCACAATAGAGAAGAAGAATTTGATGACAGGAGGGTGGCACAAACCCCTCTGGATTTGGATGAAACAATGACAGGTTGATAAAGGAACATGAAAAACAAACTGAAATTAATGCAATCCTACTGCAAATCCTATCAGATATACAAAGGCAGCTGCAACATGGACCAAGATCCAATAATGTGGATAGACATCATACTAAGAAAACCAAAATTCCACCTCAGATACAAAAGCATGGTCCTGAAAGTGACCACACAAGGAGGATCACCTCAAAGAAGGTCCAACATGGAGCCAAGAGACATCCAATGGAAGAATCCTCTAGTGAGGAAACTGACATCTCCAAGGAATTTTCTAGTAGTGATACTAGTTGACATTCCTAGAGGAGAAGAAAGAAAATGAAACATTCCAAGAGCCATGACCCTGCAGATTTTAAGATAGCCAAACCACCCACTTTCGATGGAGAAATTAAAAAGGGATAATAAGCAAAATTTTGTCTACTTGTCTTGAAGAAGTACTTATGAGTCCATGGATACTCTGAAAACTTAAAGGCCCGAATAGTCATTTTCAACTCAAATGGAAATGCCTCCATTTGGTGGGAGGACCTTAGGAATGTGAAATAAATCCATGAGAAGGACTTATCATGGAAACAATTTTAGAAACACTTCAAGAAGATTTTTTTATTTGAAAAATACTATGATGGAAAGACCAAGGATTTCTATGAACTCAAGCTAGGACAACTCACAATAGATGAATATATCAACAAATTTCTTAAGCTGATGAGGTATGTGCCCTACATAAAGGATGAAAAGGTAAAGATGCAACGATTTATTAGTGGAATTCCACAGTCCTTCCGAGATAGAATTGAGTTTGATGAACCAAAGACTTTAGAAGACACTATTCAGAAGGAAAGGTAATTCTATGAGAAATTAAAAAATAAGGAAGAACCTCATAAGGATTGGAAGAATAAAAGTTAATTGGGATTCAAGAAAAAGGGGTTTAAATCCTCAATATTTAAGAATCATGGGAAAAGTTCTAAAATAATCCTTCCTATTAAAAGTGTGTATCAACATAATTTTCCATCTCAAAGTGGTAATAAACCCTTTGGATCAACCCCAGGTAAGACTGATAATACAAAGAGAAAACCCTTGAAATGTTGGCATTATGGAAAAGAGCATTTGCTAAAGGATTGCCCACATAGACAACAGGACAATAGGAAGGTCTGCAACATCCATGAGGCTACCACAATCAATGATGTGGCTAGGAGCATGCCACAAATTTATGCATCTTTGGATGATAGACAAGCTAACCACCAAGCTTCAATGGTGGAGATGGAAGGTATGATTGCCAACCATCTAGTTTCCATTTTAATTGACCCTATTTCTAATCAGAGTTATGTTTCCCCTCAAACTATTGATAAATGTAAATTGTAGCAAGTAAAACATGCTAAATCATGGCTGGTACAACTAGCCACTGGAACCAAAGGAAAGGTAACAGAAGTCATACCAACATGCCAATTCATTATGAATGGATTACCCACCCAAGAAACCCTAAACATACTCTCTTTAGGATATTATGACTTGTTGATTGGCATGGACTGATTGGCTATCCATAAAACCAAGTTGGATTGTTACAATAAAACTTCGGAGTATGAAGATGAAGAAGGGAGAAAAATAACTCTACAAGGAATTGAAAAGCATGTCTCGGTGAGACAAATATCAACCCTTCAAGTGAAGAAGTATTGTAGAAAAGGGTTTCTTTTGTATGCAATACAAGTGTTGAAATATGTTGAGGACAATAAAATAAGCCTAGAGGACCATCCTATATTAAGAGAGTATAAATATGTGTTTCCAGAAGAGGTACCAGGTCTACCTCCAAGAAGAGATATTGGCTTTTCAATAGAAATTGTACCCGGAGCGGTGCTAATGTCTAGAGCACCCTGTAGAATGAGTACACTAGAGCTAGTTAAGCTCAAACTATAACTAAAGGAGATGTTGGACAAAGGTTACATTCGACCTAGTGTGTCTCCTTGGGGAGCACCAGCTTTTTTGTGAAGAATAAGTATGGCACACTTGGGTTTTGCATAGACTATAGACAACTCAATAAGATGACCATTAAGAATAAGTATCCTTTGCCAAGGATTGATGACTTGTTTGACCAATTAAGGGGTGCTACAATTTTCTCCAAGATTGCCTTGAGTTCTGGATACCATCAAGTCTAAATTAAGGATGAATACATCCACAAAATATCCTTAAGGACAAGTTATGGGAACTATGAATTTGTAGTGGTGCCATTTGGGCTTACCAATGCACCAGTCACTTTTACGTGCTTAATGAATAATGTACTTAGTAAGTTATTAGATATATTTGTGTTGGTTTTCATTGATGATGTCCTAATATATTCTAAGAGTAGGGAAGAGCATGAAGAACATCTCAAGTTAATGCTTCAAGTGCTATGAGAACATCATCTCTATGTTAAGCTTAGTAAGTGTGATTTTTTCCAAAAACAAGTCCATTACTTAGGCCATGTTATTTCTGAAGAAGGAGTGGCAGTTGATCGTAAAAAGATCAAATCCATTATGGATTGGCCTACCCCAAAATATGTATCTGATATCAGATCCTTTATGGGCCTAGCAGGATACTATAGAAGGTTCATAAAGGAATTTTCCAAGATTTCTTTCCCAGTCACCTCCCTTTAGAAAACGGGAGTTAAATTCATTTGGACATCAGAATGTGAAGAGAGATTCCAACAACTGAAATATATTCTAACTAATGCACTTGTGCTGAATATTGTAGACCCAAACAAGGACTTCCTTGTGTGTATAGATAATTTCCTACAAGGAAGGGCTCGGAGGAGTCCTTATGCAAGGACATGTGATTTGCTACGAATCTAGAGAATTTAATGAGCATGAAATCAATTATGTGACCCATGATTTGGAATTGGATTCCATAGTACATGCTTTAAAAATGTGGAGGAATTACCTCCTAGGTAGAATGTTTGTTCTTATGACAAACCATAGTGGGTTGAGATATTTGTTTGATCAACCAAAACTCAATGCTAGACAAGCTAGGTGGATGGCTCTCCTCAGTGAGTTTGATTTTTAAATCAAACATGTTAAAGGAAAATAAAATAGGGTGGTTGATTCCCTTAGTAGAAGTATGAAATTGATTTACTTGGCAGTTGTAAGAACATGTGAATCACACGTCAAGGAGAGAGACAAAAGTGCACAAGAAACAGATGCATTTTCAAGACTGTGAAATCATACTTAGATCAAGAGCACACAAAGCTGAAGTATGGGGGCTATCAAATGTTGAATGATGGCCTACTAACTTACAAAGGTAGGTTGTATATTCCAAATTGTGACGACTTGAAGAGGTTTATAATATATGAACTACATAAAATACCATATACTGGTCATCCTGGTTATCAAAAAATGATCACAACTACTAAGAAACTATTTTATTGGCCCGAATTGAAAAATGACATAGTTGATTACTTAGCTAAATGTCTAGAATTTAAATAGGTTAAGGAAGAACACCAACATCCATCAGGTTTGTTTCATCCCCTACCAATCCCAGAATGGAAATAGGAAACCATCTCCATGGATTTCATCATAGGATTTCCAAAATCAACCAAGCAGAATTATGTCATTATGGTAGTTGTGGAAAAACTGAGCAAGGTTGCTCACTTTAATCTCGTCAAGTCAACTTGCAAGGAAATAGATATTTCCAGTGTTTTCATGAAAGAAATATTTAGAATGCATGGCATGCCTAAGGAAGTCATATCAGACAGAGATACAAAATTTACTTCAATTTTTTGGAAATATCTGTTTGTTGGTTTTGAAACTAAATTGTTATTTAGTATAGCCTATCACCCTCAAACTGATGGGAATATAGAGAGGGTAAACCAAGTGTTAGAGGACATGTTAAGGATGCATGTGATGCATCAACCCAAGAATTGGGAATACTACCTACCACTGGTAGAGTTTTCTTATAACAATGGCTATCAAGAGCCCTTAGGTATCCTCGAAGATAGGTCGTGTTCTCGAGGGAGATGATGGGATTCTCTATCTGGACAAGGAGAATGTATAGAACAGAGAGGCTATCCTAGGAAGTGAATGGCGCACTAGATTTCCGTCTTCCTGGGATTCTTAAAAGGCTGAACCTGTTTTGGAACTGGTCCTCTCTGACAATTCGGACGATCGAGCTGTCCGACCTTTCATTGAAGATGAGCCCTTTTGAGGCTCTCCATGGTAGACAATGAAATATTACAATCAGCTAGAATAATCCAGTAGATATAATTATACTCGAGTCATATATGATAAAAGAAATGGAACAAAAAGTAGTTCAAATAAAACAGAATCTGAAAGTAGCTCAGGATAGACAAAAAAGTTATGCAAACAGAAAAAGGACTCCTAGATAGTTCAAAGCAGGGGATCATGTGTATCTCTGAGTTAGGCCCAGAAAAATTTCCTTGAGAATGGGAGCTTGTGCCAAGCTGGAACCTTGTTATTTTGGACCCTTTGAAATTTTGGATAGAGTGGGGATTGTAGCATATAGACAAGCACTTCCTACCACAGTGAAGACACATAATGTTTTCCATGTTTCATTGTTGAAGAAATATGTACATGATTCTAATCATATAATTGATTGGTATGTGATTTAGGTGGACCAGAGGGAGAATTCTTATGAGATACATAATACATAATAGCCAGGAAATAAATACCACTCAAGAAAAGAACCATTGCATAGGTCAAGGTGCAGTGGAAACACTTTGGTCCAGATGAAGCTACATGGAAAATGTGTTGGATTACTAAGAGGGGGGGTGAATCAGTAATGATGTAATTATAATCATTTTTCTCCAAATAATCCAAGTGTTATATCAATGTAGAATTATTATCCAATAATGAGAAATAAGAAATGAACAATCATACACATACATAGTACACCAATGTTTTACGTGGAAATCCAAATCGAGAGAAAACCACAGAATGTTTTATCTTATATTTCTTGAAGAATTACATTCATTGGAAGCACCAACTTCCTTTGTTTTCTAGCTGCAACTGGAAGGAGGCTCCAACCCCCTATTTTCTCAAGCTACAACCTGAGGAAAGATCCAACTCCCCAATTCTCTAGCTACAACCCCCTATGTTCTCCAACTACAACCAAAAGGTGGCTACAACCACTTATCCTTGCCCCATCCAACCGCCCTGAAGTAGAAATAGAATGATGGAACCATTGTCACACTATCACTGTGAGATATACCACTATAAACATGTACCAATAAACCTAAACCATGCATCAACCTGTACCTCAACCTGTAATCAACCTATACCATAAACAAGTGCATCAACCATGCACCAACCTATACCAAACAACCTGTAATCAACCTGTAACATAAACAAGTGAAACCAACCATGTACCAAGTATGTACCAATCATGTGTCAAGTACTCATCAACTATGACTCATCAATATGTACCAACATCATCAACTATACACCTCATGTATGTGCCAACTCATCAACTACTAGTCTCAACCATGTACCCAACTTGTACCTCAACCAAAAGCCCTCATCAATTTCATCATCCAAATATTATTTGTAACTTTGTAATAGACCTGGTTTATATCATCACATACCTACAAACCTTCCTTAAATTTAACAACAAGAGACTATCATTTTCATCAAACGTTTCTTTAGTCTCACAAGACTAGTTTTGGATTAGTCGACAACCATAACTTGAAATAATCATAACTTTGTACCTGTAATGAATAAATATATGAAACTGATACACAATGTTCTTCAGTGTGTTTTATGAAATTCCTCTAAGTGTCACTACTTGGAACCTCTCAGAAAAGGAGTTATGGAAAAAATGACACACCTTGTTGAATTCTGGCTTATTCTAGAGAGCGGCCTTGTAGAGCGTGCCCGGCATGGAATATTTGTTGAATTGATATGAAACTGTTACAAATAATACTAAGGACTATAATATAACCAACACATTTGGTTTACTAAATTTGGATCTTTTATGAAGAAGTTATGATGCTTTTACCCGAAACAGTTGTTTTTGACTAGTTTCAGGACTAGCCAGAAACCCTATTTTCCACGGAGTGTAACTCCAAAAATACAATGACCCACAAGATGAATTTTTTAACATAGATACTTGGATATTTTTCCTCAATGGCATAGAAATTTAACAGTCTGAATCATTCTAAAAAAAAAATTATTGCGAAAATGGTGAGATGACCTGAAAAAAACATACCTTAGAAAGCATCATCAAAAGAATTCATCCTTCCTTGAATTCCGGCCTTCTTTTCTTCACTTTCCTCAGAAATTTGGCTTAGATATCCTTTGGTTACCTCAGACACCTATAGGTATTCAATATTCTCAAGTGTGTCTTAAATGAGAGAGTCTTGCCTCTTATTTATACTCTCCAAGTAGCTTCCTTAAAAACATCTTCTAGGTCACTTTGCCCACTTTCTTTATTTTAGGGTAAAACCACTTCTAATTTCTCCATTAAATTTATTATTGAAATAATTTATTTTGTATTCACTTTGAATTATAGTACACTCATCACTTCACTTTATTATTTACCTTCTAAAATCTCTTAAACCACTTTAACTACTTTGACCTTTTGGGGCTTCTAGATGACATATGAGGGTCCTCCAACTTCGTAAGGCCATAAATCTCAAACCGTGAGGAGTTATGTGATGTTCCACATGCCACCATAAATGGAATGACATGTATTATCCATATAGAATAGTATTACCTGAAAATATATCAAAACTCATACTGTTATCCATCAAACAAACTTGGGTCCATTACCCAAACCTGGGTTCTCCAACTTCTCATGGCCATAACTCTCTAACCATGAGGATTATGTGATGTTCCACATACCACCAGAAATCGCATGACAAGCACTATCCATAAAGGATAGTTTCAATAAAAAATTCAATGATGTTCATCTCATTTTTCCACAAATAAGTATGGGTTCTCTAACCATACTTCTAGGATAACTCAATCCGCAAAGCGTCTTCCCATGAGCGATTTCACCATAAGGGGACCACTTTGGAGTTTATCCATTTCTACTTATTATCAACCACGACAAGACAATAATGAGTCATCTTTACATCAAAAAATATTGGGTCCATTACCCAACCTTTGTGTTACAGGGCTTTCTTCAAGGGTTGACATCAATGAAAACCAACCTTAATCAACAAAATGGAGGATGCCATGAAATAGGCATACCCATTTTTGTTTACTATTGTACATACAGAGCACATCGACAAGTATAAGATCGAGGATATTGTTCCTTTAAGGGGGAGGGGATTTTAATACCCATGTTTCCCCCAGCTTGTAAATATAACTATAACCTGCTAAAAGATTATGGGTAGACTGAATATGTGTGGATGTTGGAATTGATGAACCTTTTTATTATAAAAGTTAATGTATATATTTTTGTTACTAAATAAAATGGAAAATGTTGCATAACTTCTAAAGGGTTTTTCCAAAGTAGATCATGATGTATGAGAGAGATGGTGAGGGGAACCAACAATGGTTGAGATGACCCCCACCAGACCAGTACTCTACTGGATTTAAATTGTTTAGACCCAGAACAGTCCTCTAACCCAGAAAAATAAATTACCATTCAAGATGGTAGTTGGGAATTCATCCTCAAGAGTCAATGAGGATATAGGAAGAGTACCCATCTGAAAAACTTCCTGAGCTAACCATGAAATGGGGATTTGGACCCACAAAATATTTTTTAGGAAGGAAATAAAAGAAGAGAAATTTTTGGGCAGAAGAGAGGAGGCAATAAGATGGGTATGGTGACCATTTTAGGAAGAGGGAGAGCATGTGCAGTTCTCTAGTTCTGAAGAGAATTGGAAAATTAATTTTTTCAAGGTACAAAAATTTGATGGGAAGTGTTTTTAGTCCAAGTTGATAATCAGGGTTGCAGGAAAGATAAGTGACTAAGGAAGGACTCATTACAGACCCCCTTTCTTGGTGGAGAGAAAATTGATCTACCAATTTCATGTGGGATGAGCAGAGTGGCCTTCGTCCCTGGCTGTTGATGAATAGAAGGAAGAGTCTCTCTCATAGCATCATGATCTAGCTAGGGGGTGGCTAGCAGAAAATTATTGTGCCTACGGTTGGGTGGAAAATGGCACCCCTTTCAGCAGTTGCATCACCATCTAGTTTCTAGATAAATATATTTGGTTAAATCTATGTAGTGTTTAGATCAGAGAAAATTTTATACTATATTTTAGAACTATGTAAGTTTAATTTTTGACAAAAGTGACTTGAGAAATTTAAGCAAAATAAAGAGAATGTCTTAGTTGAAGCTATTTTGAATTAATTTCTTATATCTTAACTATTTGTGTGCTAAAATAATATTTTTGGGAGTAGATGTTGTGGTTGACTGTTTTGTACAGTTTAATGCATGTTGGGGAATTGATGATTGAACAATTAAAAATATCTATAACACCTCTGAAAGAAGAGAGACTGTTTTTTTCTACGTAATAGTGCTCCATTTTAGTATGTCCTCAAATCCCCTACCAGAAAAGTTAGAAGATATGATATCTGTGTGGAATTTATGAAATAATGGAGACCATTTCTTCCTAAGGGGGGAGGATTGATATAAGTGCATATCGGTGGCCACCCACCTATTTCAACTGACTCCTCGTGTCCATTTTTTATTCAACACGTCTTCCTATACTACTTTATAATTGTGAATTCTACACTTATGGGGTTGTCTGAAACCTCACACATTCTCCAGGTGGATACGAGTGGCCTCTCACCTAATTCAATTAGCTTATTTTGTATGTTTTCATGTCAACACATCTTGTTGTACTTCCAAGGATGTTTTGGGCCCATAAATGTTCTTTTTTTGACTCGCCACAGTCAGAATGTAGACAGATTTAGAGTCTGATAGTGGAATGTGTAGTTATCTAAAATACCCTTCCAATGGGCTATCACATGCCTAAAACGAAGGTCGTATGCAAAATTTATGACCCTAGGAAGTTGAGGTACCAAATTACACCAACTTACCCATAGGGCCCACATGACTTTTGGCGTTTCACCTTCTAGGGTTAGGTTTTTGGATGTCTAGGGTTTTGACATTCATGAATAATATGAAAAGGGCCTCTGGAGCCTCATTGTAATCCATTTTTCTCAGACGGATGCACACAACAACCACATCTCTTCTCAGAGATAGCTACCACCATTCGAGCAAGTTTTAGTTCTGCAGGTTTACAATTTCAGCCTATTTCATTATTTAATAGAAGATATTGTTCACTGGATATTTATGTTATTCTTCCTATCTCTGTGTCTATGTATTCAGTGTGTTAATCAGTTCATTCCACTCCCAAATCCAAATCACCTACCCCCTATACTCCAATGGTTGTGCAAATGTTATAATAACCGTTAAAGGTAATTTACTATATTGCATGGTAATATAAATTTCTTATAGTTGCATAAAGGCACAATATGAGTGGGGCCCTCTCTAGATCTTCGGCATTCAGGAGATTTGGGTTCATAAAAGCTTGATGAGGCTTAGGTATTAATGGGTATTGATAATGGTAATTGCTCATTTGATATAAATTAATCATATTATAATATAGTTAATAAAAGGTTAATTTGTCGTTAAATATAGTTAGTCAATTTTTCCTGTGTATATATGTGTGTGTGTGTGTGTATGTGTGTTAAATTATGTGAAAATGCGGCATGGAGTTGTGTGCAGGGGAGGAATTGAATTATATACCTTAATAGAGTTGTGTCCTCCACCATTTGGTTACTCTTCCTGTAACACACCCACTATCATAATTTTAAAAATTTCGGATTAATCTCCCACAAGTGAGAAATCTCTAGGAAACCAGCATTTGCGAAATGCCAACCCCTGGTTAAATATCAGGATTCGGTGTTTCTAATGTCAAACTCATCCTCCCCCATGACTCGCGATCCTCCGAACTCCAATGTGCTCCTCACGCATTAGCTCTCTAGGCTGGCTCCGTTCTCATGTGACCTGTTACCATACGTCCACCGCTCTATAGCTACCCATCGGGGTTTCGGGGCTTCGGGATTCCTCCTGTCGTGAGTTTCTTGTTATCAAAAATCTCGAATTGCCGAACCCCGATCCCTCGGGATCTTCTGACATGTGTCCTCGTCATAAACGGCTCAGATCTCTTCGGGAAATCGTGCATCGCGATTTCAATATGTAACGGTTCTATACTCCCTAAATCTCCGATGGTAAAAATCCCGATGCCTCCCAAGCGCTGACACGTATCCTGCCGAGATCAATGGTCAGGATCCATTTTCGGGATTTTTGAGACTTTGGATATCATGGTTGTCTTGCTCTCGGGAACTCTGATTTCCCGACTTGCTCTGGATCGCTGACATCTGTCCTCCGAGGATGGACGGCTCAGATCGCATCGGGAAATCGCGTATCGCGAGTTCACTCGACAAGGTTTCCTAGTACTCGAGAACTCCGAGTTCCCGATTCACGACCCTTCCGGATCTACTGA
>ML778325.1:1803975-1824376 GCA_009831015.1 Picea engelmannii | reverse complement strand
CAGTCTGCGAGCCATTAATTTTCAGGGCCAGCGAGCCGCTTTTGGTTCTCCGGGCTAGTGGAGTCCAAATACGGTATTAAATTCTCAGTGGAAGTTAACGCCCCTTTTCCAAGGTGCCCTCCACCACCATCGTGGTCTCTTTTGCGCACATCCCCTCTCAGCAGTTTCTGCAATAAATTCAAATTGTCATTTACATTCATTGACCTCTTCCTGCAGGTCCATTTGCATCACATATTCACACTTATGAGTTTTGCCATAGTCCTTGGCTAGTTCAGTTATATTTACAATCTGGGGGAAACAGGGTGTTACACTTCCAAACATATGGAGAGTTTGCATTGCCTCCTTCTTCGTAGACTTATGATTAACAGATATGTTGCCTGAGTCTTACCACTTGTCGTGCTATTATCCAAGGGAAGTTTGTCACTAAGCCTGAGTCGGCCCCTCGGCAATATGTCTCTTGTCCGCATACCTGGCCATCCTGAACGTCCAATCAAGTCTTTGTTCGAAATCACTGAAGCCTTCAGTCCGATCATCAAGATTATCAAGTCCATAACCGACGAGTCGTCGAAGACCTCTGGGTAGTGCAGTCGTACACTCATATTACACTCCTACCCGAGTTTTAGAAGATTTTGAATTTGTTGCTCGAGCTCTGAAGTACAACCATCAGGTCGAATCAACTTCCAGGAGATGGATACTCTATATGTATATCTTTCGGATTTCGAGATGTAGCTCCGCTGTGTATTATTCGTGGCTACTCTTTATAGTTATTTGACATGGATCTACAATGTATTTCATTGGTAGCCATGGTTTTATTTTATCCCGAGCATGGGTATGCCCACCTCAGTGAGACATTTGTTATTTTGCAGACGACACCTCCTGATTCCTGATTCTTGGGCTCACTCATTCAACATATCAGTACAGATTGGTAAAAGATTGGTAATGTATTTCGGCCATCAGATGCTCTTCTAACCTCACACATTAGGAGGCATCTGTTATAACCCTAAATTGCACCTCACATGCTTACCTGGAATCAGGCCAACTCATATCCCTTTATTGCCAAAACATCTGCTGAAAAACCTCTTTGAAAATCCTCTTGGGTCAAGGTACACGCGCCCTAACTCACTATTGCACGCGTGTGAATGCTGGCAGGCCCACTACAGCCCGCGTTTACCTAACAAAACACAAAAATAGGAAAGTTGCCGACGGGACAAAAAGCTATGGGTCAGTTAACTGAAACTCTCGGCCATGCATGGCCGAAAGTTCGTCCAAAACCCTAGCTCCTTCTAGCTTATAAAAGAAGGGGTAGGGGTACCATTTGGAAGAAGAAAATTATAGCGAAGAAACTCTGCCCATTTGTCGAATCCACTGTCCCAACCCTTTAGCCTTTCCTCAAGCCTAAGGAGAATTAACGCAAAGCAGTTGGAGGACAAAAGAAGAGGAGGAGCCCAGGATCAGGATCAAGGAGCGGTGGCCGGTCTTGACTTTGATTGTAAGTTGATTCATTTTGAAAATAATAAAAGAATACTTTTCTCGTCCCAATGCATGAGTTATCTATGATTTGTTTAATTTATGCTTAATTTCTAACCCTCAAGTAGAAAAGTAGCATGCATACGTAGTGTTTTTTCTTGATTGCAGGATTATCTTTGGAAAGAGCAGCGCAAGTAAGCGGGCAAAAGCGCAACGGAGGATCTACACCAAACATTTGTAAAAAGGTTAGTAGTTTCTTTCCATGCATGTATTGTGAAAGAGGGGTTTATGTTTTGGGTGGTAGGTTAAAAAGTAATTTCTTTACGGTCAAAATATGCATGCAAGTCTGACCCTAGTTTGCTAGTCCGTAGGGTATTTTTCCCAACAACAATTTTGTATGTTTTCATGTCAACACATCTTGTTGTACTTCCAGGGATGTTTTGGGCCCCTAAATGTTCTTTTTTTGAGTCGCCACAGTCAGACTGTAGACAGATTTAGAGTCTGATAGTGGAATGTGTAGTTCTCTAAAATACCTTTCCAATGGGCTATCACACGCCTAAAATGAAGTTCGTATGCAAAAGTTATGACCCTAGGAAGTTGAGGTACCAAATTACACCAACTTACCCATAGGGCCCACATGACTTTTGATGTTTCACCTTCTAGGATTAGGTTTTTGGATGTCTAGGGTTTTGACATTCATGAATAATATGAAAAGGGCCTTTGGAGCCTCATTGTAATCCATTTTTCTCAGACGGATGCACACAACAGCCACATCTCTTCTCAGAGATAACTACCACCATTCAAACAAGTTTCAGTTCTGCAGTTTTACAGTTTCAGCCTATTTCATTATTTAATAGAAAATATTGTTCACTGGATATTTATGTTATTCTTCCTATCTCTGTGTCTATGTATTCAGTGTGTTAATCAGTTCATTCCACTCCCAAATCCAAATCACCTACCCCCTGTACTCCAATGGTTGCGCAAATGTTATAATAACCGTTAAAGGTAATTTATTATATTGCATGGTAATATAAATTTCTTATAGTTGCATAAAGGCACAATATGAGTGGGGCCCTCTCTAGATCTTCGGCATTCAGGAGATTTGGGTTCATAAAAGCTTGATGAGGCTTAGGTATTAATGGGTATTGATAATCGTAAGTGCTCATTTGATATAAATTAATCATATTATAATATAATTAATAAAAGGTTAGTTTGTGGTTGAATATAGTTAGTCATTTTTCCAAGTATATATATATATGTGTGTGTGTGTGTGTGTCTATGTGTTAAATTACATGAAAATGTTGCATAGACTTGTGTGTAGGGGAAGAATTGAATTATATACGTTAATTAAGATTAATTAACTCAAATATATTATGGAGAAATTAACCTCATTGTGTTATAATATAATTACTCATAATTATCATATGAATAATTTATTAAATTAGTGTTAAACTACTTATTAAGTTAATGTTAAACTACTTGCAGAGGTAGTGGTTCACCTGGAAAGAACGATAAGCACATACCCAGAGTTGGAAGAAAACTATCCCTTTGATTCTAGACGTAGGACGACTCGCACTAGACAAACTAAGAATGGGAAGAGAGTGGAACTCTATTGTCACATCAAGACTCTCTTGGGCCAAATGCTTCAAACCTATGAAAAGGCACATAATACAATTCAGTTGCAGCTGGACATCCTTCATCTAATGAGCAGCTGGACCTCAGCGCCTAAAAGCACAACAATGACCACCTCAGCCCCTAAAAGAACTGCTCATTCGGCCGTAGAGCAAACCCACGATCCGTCTTGATGCCTCCAACTCCATGTTCATTAAGTAGTTTTCTAAGTTTTAGAATGAATTTCATCAAAGAATTATTTTACTAGTTCTCTGATTTCCCCATTGGCGGGCCAACACTCAAGACGTTTTCTATATATAATATTTTTTTGGTAAAATAATAGAATTTTTGTGAATGTGCTTACAAAAATAATAATTTAATTATAAAATCGCAATCGAAAGTTATAAATCATAAATATTTATATATATATATTTATAATAATAATAACTTAATTATTAAATCTCCCATCTTATTTAATTATTAAGTCGTTGTCTAATGAAATTGTTATAATACTATTAAGTCAGAGTTTAATTATTAAATATTAAGTCACCGTCTAATTATTATACATGCCACTTCACATCCACGTGGTCTAAAGATTAAAAATAGAGAAAACAAACATCATCCACGTGTAAAGATTAAAAAAAAGAGAAACAACCCTTGCTACAGAGGAAAGAACACAAATCAAAGAGCCACGATATGGGGCACACTCTAACGTCTCTAACAGCTAAAGATCAAATCAGAATTACAAATCTTCCCTGGTTGTTGCTCCAGAAAGATCAAGTCTGATACTTAACATAACAGCATAAACCCTAATTCAAATCCAGGTCATTCATAACAAAAATATCCATCAACTGTGAAGAATGAAATTTCAAGGCAGGATCCATTAACCTAAATCCAATACTGAAACTATTCATGAAGCATGCGGCATTTAAATCCGCCGCAATTTACAAATTTCTACAGGCAACTTGTTTTTCCGTGCAAAACTATTGAATTTACAATTTCTATCGTCAACTTGGGTGGTGAGATTAGATTTTTTCAATTGCCTGTTCCATCCTTTTGTGATTTGCATTACCATTGCTGGCCACAGATTGCACAGTCTTCTCGGCAATAGAAAACCATTTTTGCTCATCTCCCCCTCCATACTTGGTAACTGGAAGCAGTGTATTGTTGTTTCTGCTGTAAGACTGAAATCTGTTGAAGCCGATGATCTCAGACATGGATCTCTTCTGGCCAATCTGAGAAGAAGAGCCGCCCAATTTTTTTGTTTGTGTCGTTCTGCGTTTCGTTTCTATTTCGTCTGTCGGCTTTAAATCTGTGAAATCCATGCGTCCGCTATCGGTCGTGATCATCTGGGAGCTCAGAAACAATATATCAGAATGTTTAATATCGCTCCATCGATGTTGAGACATGACATCCGACACGATTATACGATGAGCAAACCGACGAGAGAATTGCAGCTCCTTCGCCTCCTCGTCGGCCTCTGAGATCAGCAGCCCTTTCTTTCTCCCGCTGCCAAAACACCCAATTGCTCCCACGGCTTCCGACAGCCCGGGCTGTCGGAAGCTGCCTGGCACCGTAAATCTGGAAGACTCGGACTCTCTTTCCACGCCATCGACATTTTCTCTCTGCACGAAGGCTTGCAGGAGCGGAGGAGCCCTGTCGTCGAGTTCCTTGGCTTCTTCGACATCCTCGTGTCGGTAGACCATCGACACGTCCTCGGCCTCGACCTTCTGTCGACACAAGGGGCAGGTGGAGTTAGATTCGAGCCACGTATCCACGCAGTCGACATGAAACGCATGTCGGCACTTGGGTAGCAATCGCAGGACCTCCGGACCTTCGAATCTGCTCAGACAAACCGCGCATTCTAATCCCTCTTTCAAGCCTTGCAGCGACACAAATTTGAAGACCGGGAGCGCGTCTATTACCGAACGCTCGACGCCCGAGTCCCTTAGTGGCAAGATACCTGCGGAAGAAACCGGCCGAGCGCGGCCAGGGCTGCGATGGATTATTAATCCTCTGCGCTGTCGGATGTTCCGGGCCGCACTGCGGTGCTTCACATACACAAACAGGAGGAACGTAAGGGTGATTAGGGTCGTTAGAACGACGATTGTAACAGCTATACTCGCACGGAATGGAATGACTAAAGCCTGACCCCCTGCATCTGTCGAGTCGTTTGAGCTGGGACCGTTCGTCTGTGCTGATCCGACACACACCATCCATGCCGACAATACCAAAAAATACACATTTCTCAGAGTCTCCATTATTGCATCTTAATAGCAATTGCTCAATCCCTTTGCCTCAAGTTCAAAACTGCAGATTCAAGTTTGTACAGAGATTCAAAGCTGCGGTGGAGAATTACAAACGAGTTTGCCATTTTCGCCCAGGGTGTTTGGGATTATCAAAGAACAAATGTAGACCAAATTTTTCCCGGCGGCAACTACTCCTGGCGTTTGTCAAAAAAGCTGGAGACCCCACGTTCGATTCTCGATAAAAATATTTTCAGCGATCACGTTTTATCGCAGAGCGAGACAAAATTTAAGGTGTAAAGTGTTTTTTCCTTTTGTCGGCAAAAGGGGGCAAACACTGAATGCATTGACTTCGTTGGGCGTGAGGGTTTTTATCTTCTAATAATTTACCTACGACATGTCGGCTAGATTATGATCCAGTGGGTACGTGGGGAGAT
Organism: Picea engelmannii; assembly: GCA_009831015.1. Classification (NCBI taxonomy): domain Eukaryota; kingdom Viridiplantae; phylum Streptophyta; class Pinopsida; order Pinales; family Pinaceae; genus Picea; species Picea engelmannii. The sequence continues at coordinate 1,818,615 of ML778325.1, read as the reverse complement.
GGGTGGAAGTGTATTTAAATCCTCTCATATTTAATTCTAATATTTTCTTAAAAAATTGGTTTAATAAAAAAAGCGGTAGGCTAAAAGTTCGCTACGAAAATGGTTTTTATCAGGTCATATTTTTCCGGACATATACTTCCCCACATAGTGGCTGGTATGGGAGTGTGATAAAGCTTCGCAGCCCCAAGGGACACAGGTTTCGAACTCATGACCTCTCCCCAAACTGGAAAACTCATGACCTCTCCCCAAACTGGAAAAGTGTGCGCATGTCTTAACCAATTGTGCTATCCCATGGGACTCAAAAATGGTGATTTCTTGCAAGTTTAAGTCACCTGATTCTAATGAAAAGTCATTTTGTTGAATAGGTAGACAACTTCATAAACAAATATTAAAAAAACAATTTAATGAAAAAATAGTTTAACTTGATTAAATTGAAAGATTTTTTAATAAAATTGTATATAATATATACCTTAGAAATCAATGTTGATGAGTTACTTTGAGTGATTTAATATGTGAGTAAGAGATTTTTTTAATAAATTTGTATATACAATAAAAATCAATTTACAAATCAATGTTGATGAGTTATATTGAGTGATTTAATATATAAGAGTTTTTTTTAATAAAATTGTATATATAATAGAAATCAATGTTGATGAGTTATTTTGAGTGGTTTAATATATGAGTTATTTTGAGTGGTTTAATATTTAGGGATTGGGTTTTAAGGTGGATTATTAAGATTTATTATTTTTTGTTGTATGTTTTAGTTGATGTTCTTATTTTGAAATAAATTATTAAGTTAATTGTGGTTCATGTTTTTGAATAGTTAATGGTTGGATACTATCTACAAAGCCATAAAGCTATAAATTAGTTAAAATTTTCAAAAACAAAGATAAGATAAACTAAATCATAGAAAAGTTTCAAAACTTCCAAATCAACTTCTACCAACAAAAACTACAAATTAAAGAAATTTCAATTTCAATTTGATTAAATTTGATGACAAATTAAAAAAGTTCAAAAATTTAACCCAAAATTGAAATGGTGAAATATGACAAATGCGAATATATTAATATAATATTATGCAAGATTAGATAACGATGCAATGAACACCCTATCATATTGTACATTTGTACAAATACTATAATTTAATTGCTATAGGGGGGAAATTGTAAAATGTAACATATGAATAAGGGGAAAATGATAAACAACTTATCAACAAAGTGTCATATTGTACACACATATTTCATAATGTACAATTGTACACATATTATCATGTAGTTGTTATTAGGGGGGATTGCAAAATATTACAGGATCTCATATTGTACAATTGTACACATATACTATAATTTAATTGCTACAAGGAGGAAATTATAAAATATCACACAATGTCATATTCTACAATTGTTACACATACTATAATTTAATTGATATAAGGGGGAAATTGTAAAATGTTACATAATGTCATATTGTACAATTGTACACACATACTATAATTTAGTTGTTATAAGGGAGAAATTGTAAAATGTTACATATTAATAAGGGGAAAATAATGTCACTCAACCCATAAAATCCACATATTATACATTGTTTATAAAAGAAAAACTATAAAATATGACATATGTATAAAGAGAAAATGACAGATAACTTGCTACCCAGCTTGTAGATACAAATTGACCAATATTTTGTAAAATCTAAATTGGCCAATACTAATCCATATTTTGTAAAATCTGAATTTGTCAATATTTATAAGAAAAAACAATATTTTAAAAAATGGACTAACAACTTACTTTTTCAAACTATGAAATTTATATATTAATCAATTTATTACACATCAACCTTATCAATATCATTTCCTCTTTCTATGTATATATATAATATAAAATTCCAACATAGCTTAAGTGATATGAGCTTACACTATCATTTCCTCTTTCTATGTATATATATAATATAAAATTCCAACATGACTTAAATGATATGTGCTATCATTTCCTCTTTCTATGTATATATATAATATAAAATTTCAACATGACTTAAGTGATACGAGCTTACACAAAATTTAAAAAAAAAAATTGATAAATTTTTTAAAACTTCCCAATCAACATCTATCTTAAAAAAAATTACAAATTAAAGGAATTTCAATTTCAATTTTGATGACAAATTAGAAAAGGGTCCAAACTAAAGCTGTGAACTATGAAAAATGAGAATATATTAATATAATATTATCAAGAGTATCTAATAAAAATGCAATCTAACATAGTTTCATATTGTATAATTATACATATATACTATAATTTAATAATAATAAAGGGAAAGAAATGAAGAAGTGGTGATGAAAGAAGGCACACACTTGGACATGGGTTTTTGGAAATTTTCAGAATTCCTAAATGATACATTCTCAGTAAATTTTCATGTGAAATTAAAGACTATTTTTAGGAATGGACAATCATATATAGAAAAATACTTTGTAAAATGTTGTAAAATCCTATTGGATTTGATAATATAACAAGAAGGACTTCAACTAGCTACAAAGCAGATCCATAGAAATACAAATGACATGTATCTACAAAATGTAATTTTATTCACAATGATTGATATAAAATTAAGCTTTTTTTCTTGGAAAAAAATTAATAAAGAAAAAAATGAACAACTTGTCAACACAGTGTCATATTGTATACTTGTACACACATACAATAATTTAATTACCATATTGAACAATTGTACATACATACTATAATTTAATTGTTACAAGAAAGAAACTATAAAAAGAAAAATGAACAACTTGTTACTCAACCAATGAAATCTACATACTATACATTGTTTATAAGAGAAAAACTATAAAATCTAAATTAAACAATACTAATCCATACTTTATAAAATCTGAATTTGTCAAACAATATTTAAAAAAAATAACTAACCACTTGTTTTTTTCAAACCATAAAAAACAATTTACTACACATAAACCTTTTATATATATATATATATATCACGCAAGTTTTTATCCCACGTCACACGACACCCACAATGGCCTTCCCTCTATGGTGTGAATTTAGTAAATAAGATTGCTTCACTATTCATTAAAGTTATTTTTTATTCAAGCCAGATACTTTGGATGAGTACCTACTATTACATAAATATTTGTTCATTCATCATGTTGGAGTGGTTGAACCGCTTTGTTGGCGCTTTCAATTGTTAGCGAGTGCTTTTGTCACCAGATTTCTTGGGATTGGGTGTGCACTACGTCTCTTCATAAAAAAAAATTTGTTGAATTTTGCATTAAAATATTATGGGAAAGTCTCCATCACACTCAGTCTTAAAGTCTTATCTTTCTTATTAAAGAGAATTTGGTTTAGAATCTTAATATATTTAAGATAATGAGTTTTAATGGAGTTAGTGGGGAATTATCTCATTCTAACAAGTCATTGCTATTTGTTGGTAACTAAATAGTTGGTACGTAACTAGTTGATGGTTGTTTGCCACGTTACTATCAAATTTAAATGAAAAAGTCAATCATGTATTTGATGTTTTGTTTATATGATAATATTTATTTAAGAAATTAGTTTTTCACATCTTTCAAAATTTAAAAAAAAAAAAATATGAAAAATAAAATTTAATTTTTAAATAAATTAAAAATAAATAAATAAAATCACACTTCCAAAATTCAACTCAAATATGAAAAATAAAATTTATTTTTCAAATAAATTAAAAATAAATAAATTAAATCACACTTCCAAAATTCAACCCAACTCCTTTTTAATGCTTGTAAAAGTCTCCATTTCATACCTTTGGAGAAACTAATTTCCATACCATTTTTTAAGCTTGAGCCAACATGGCTTGGTGAGGATAGGCATATTTTCCATTTTGCAACACATGAACTAATTTTTAGGTTCAAAGATCTTTAAAAGTTCCAATTTTAAATAAAGGTATCATGTGATCTTTTCTAAGTGACATATTGGTTATTCATTTAATTGTTAATATTATTTTTTTATATTAGAGTTTTTTTAAGATGAATAGAATTTTAGTCATTAGAATGCTTTTTTTTATATTAGAGTTGTTTTTAAGATGAATAGAATTTTAGTCATTAGAATGAATATTGCATATTTTTTTATAATTTTTTATTAAATAGTTATTTTTTTATTATTTAAAAAAAATATTTGTTAATTAATCATTTTATCTTTAATATTTTTTTTTGCAGTTTTGAATGGAATAATATTTCTCCTCGGTTTTGAATGGGAATACTTCTCTTTCATTTTGAAATTAATATTTCTCAGCCCTTTGGAACAAGCATACTAGTTCTTTGTTTCAACCTCAATAATACTTTTATTTTTTTGAAGGAGATATTTTATTTCTAGGGTTTTGAACAGGAATAATACTTCTCTATTTTGTTTGTTTGTTTGTTTGTTTTGTTTTATTTTTCTTTTTTTCTTAATTTGTTATCATTTTTTATTTCTAAGATTATATATCTAGGGTTTTGAATGGGAATAATCTGTGTAGTTTTTATCTATTCTCTGTAGCCCCAGAATAATCTCTGTAGTGACTTCTCTACAGTTTTCAGAAATTATTTTTGGCTTCATCAAAGGGTTGAGCATTTGGACATCTGAAATGAGGTGAGTCACTTTTTACTTTGATTCAATTTTAATTTTATAAAGAGATTTAAATATATATTTTTTATTTTTCTATTCTAAGTTTCAAAAGTAAAAGTTGATTTGAGAGATAAAGTCAATCCATAATAATAATTGTTACACCTTTTTTCTTTTCTTTTCAATACGAGCACTCCACCACCTATTCCAAAAACTCAGCCTAAAAAAAAAAAAGAGAGAAGAGAGAGATGCCAAAATCCAAATAGAGTTAGAAACATTAGAAAAAGGGAGTGAAGAAAGAGACGTAAAACTCCAAATAGAGCTAGAGGCAATGATTGATAAAAAAAATTAAAGATTTCATTCAAACTCAAATAGAGGATAGATTCTTAGGGTTCAAGAGTGAATTGCAAACAATAAAGGATAGAATTCAAGAAATGGAAAAACATAAACAATCAACCGAAGAAGGAGGGGTTGAAGAAAATCACAACTTGAGAGAGAGGATTAAAGAGCTAGAAGAAAAACTAACCAACAATTTGATCCTCAGTAATATGGAAAACAAATTGGATATCAAAATCATCAAAGAGGAAATGAATAAGCTAATCGAATTGGACCATGAGCATAACAAAATAGCCTTAAACCTCATAATGTTGGTATAAAAGAACAACATGAGGAGGATACGCTAGCAATAGTAAAAGAAGAATTAAAAAATAAATCAGAAATTGATACAACTTACCTCATAGAAGCAAAGAGGCTAGGAAAAATAATTGATGACAAAGATAGGTTGATCCGTGTCAAAGTAAGTTGTAATGACCATAAATATAGCATACTTAGTAAGCTTAAAAGGGTCAGGAATATTTATAAATGAAGACCTCATTCCCAAAGACCAAGTTGAATTAAGGAAGGAAGTTCAAAAGGTAAAAGAAGCCAGGAAAGAAGGAAAATGGGCAATAATTAGAAATTGAAAAGCTATTGTTAGGGATAGAGACCAAATAGGAATTTGGGACACTTGAGATCCTTTTTTGGAATTGTCGTGGCTTTTCATGGCGCAAAGGTCCTATGATAAGTTGGATCCCGAGTGATATTGATATTATCTATCTAGCTGAAAATTGGGAGAACGATGAGTCTAAAGTCCCTAACATGGAAGGATTTGTCTTGTGGTCGGCATGGAACAAAAAATCCCACCATAGATGGATAGGAGGCATAGCTTGTTATATTAGAAAAAACATTTCTCCTCACATTCAACTACATAAGATTGACCCTCTTAATCAATACATTTGGATAGAATTTTCACACAACAATGCTAAGAAGATGTATATAGAATTTTTTTATTTTGCACCTATTAATTCTACTTTTTATAAGAAAAACAATCTAGATAAAAATTGTCCCTATAATAATTTAGAACAAGATATTTATAATTTGAAAAATGAAGGTAATATCCTCCTGCTAGGAGACTTTAATGCTAGGAATGAAACTAAACAAGCTACTCTTTTAAGTGATGATTCCAACCATAATCCTTTATGGCTAGATGAGGACCTTGTTTTATCTAATAGCTACAAAAGAAGCTCTGAAGACCTAATTGATAATTTGTTTGGTACTAAGTTGGTCAAGCTTTACAACTCTCAAGACCTAATAATTTGAAATGGAGTAATGAAGTGGCCAAACTCCAACCAAATGACTGGTATTCATGGTCTATGTAGTAGTGTTGTAGATTATGTGATGTCTGATATCCACGTTTCCAACCAAATAACAACTTTTGACCTTTTAAATGACCATGAGCCTGACTCTGATCATAAACCTTTAACTCTAACTCTAAATTTTTCCATGCATAGGAGCACCATTGAAGAGAATTTTGATAATCAAAGGAATTTGCGCTTTGACAAAAGTAAAGTTGACATTTTCTTAAAGGATTTAAATAGTAAATTAAACCTCCTAACTTATAAGGACAACNTTGAAGAACTCTATCATAATTTTACAACTACCCTTTCCACTTCTATTAACAAGTTCTCTTTCGAGGTGTCCCATAAAAAGAATAATAGAACAACCAACCCTTGGTATGATAAAGAATGTAAAATTGCTAGGAAATCCATTAGGGATGCTTCTAATGAGCCCTTAAAAATGGATAAGATCAATACGTACAAAGCCCTAATTAAAAGGAAAAAAAGATACTATATCAATAAAAGGCAAGGGCAACTTTCACAACTATACAAGTTGGATCCTAAGAAGTTCTGGAGCCAAATTCTAAAATGAAATACTAAAGAAAATAATTGGATTTCCTTAACGGACTGAAATTCCTACCTTAAAAGTCTTTACGAGTTCCCTGATGCCATGGACACCATTCCTATTGTCCCTACAAAGGAATTTTTTTTTTCTTTAGATGACATAGAGTTCGGGGTTAAGCGGTTCGCAAATGGGAAAGCTAAGGACATTGAAGGCTACCAAGATGAAATTTTTAAAATTGGAGGGCCAATCCTTATCCCTCACATAAAAACTCTCTTCAATTTAGCAGTCAAGCAGGGCTTCCCTAAACCCTGGACGTAAAGCCTCATTGTTCCTATTTTAAAAAATGGGGATAAAAACATTCCCTCTAATTATAGGACCATTATGATTAGCCCGATTTTAGCCAAGCTTTATGGAATTATTTTGGAAAAGAAGATTAACATTTGGCTAGAAAGTCACGGTAAAAGAGCTAAAGGCCAGGCTAGGTTTAGGAGATATCATTAAACTGTGGACCATCTTGTTACCTTTAGGATCATTGCAGAGGAGTTCTGCAATACTAAAACCAATCTTTTTTGTTGTTTTGTCGACTTTAGAAAAGCTTTTGACATGGTTCCTAGGAAAAACCTTTGGAATAGGTTGGAAGAGATAAAATTTCCTCTTGAGTTGAGGGATGTTGCAATAAGGATGTATGGGAATGTTATTGCTAAGTTTAAAAACATCGAGGGCTGGTCAAAAGAGATTAACTGCAATATCAGAGTCAAACAAGGTTGTCCCTTGTCCCCTACCCTTTTTGGCATATACATTGATAAGTTAGAAGAATGCTTGGAAAAAGCAGGTTGTGTCGGCCCTAATCTCACTGGTATAGTCATCAATAGTCTTCTTTATGCCCATGATATCATTATTATGGCAAGGAGTCCCCATGATCTTGAAAACCAACTAAGGATCCTCAAGTATTTTTTCTCCAATATGGGTATGACTATTAATACTGATAAGACTAAGGTCATTATTATTAAATCCAATAAGATCCCATATGATACCTTTGTATATGACAACAACAACTTGGAGGAAGTGACTTCATACAAATATTTTGGAATTTATATTCACCACAAGCTCAATTGGAATTATAACACTCAGAAAAGGATTATTGGGGGATGTAAAGTTTATTATGGGCTTGAAAACAATTGTAAATCAGTTGATCTTCGAAGTTGGGATAAGAAGAAACTCCTCTTTGAGACTCTTGTTACACCTGTTATTCTTTATGGATGTGAAGACTAGGGCTGTAGTATCTCTCGTGAATCCTGGAGAAAGATAGAGAAAATACAAAAGAATTGTATAACCTATAATATCAAAATTAAAGGAAATACGCCCTATCCCATTCTCCTCGTAGAAACACGCCTCTCCCCCATTGAGAGCATGGCTATGACTAGATACCTAATGTATAAGAACAAGTTAAACAACATGGAAGACAAGAGGCTAGCTAAAATTACTTCAAAATCAAGTCATAACCACCATCAACTCAAGCGAGGATGGCATAAAGATGCTTGGTCTTGGCTAAACTATTGATGAATCATGGAAGAAACCATTTTGCAGAATAAAGATACTATTAAAAAAAACGTCAAATCAAAATTTAAGGAAAAAATGTGGTGTGATAAAGAGTTAGAGGAAAAAATAAAATTAAGGTATTATAAATATGTAATCAACCCTAATCTAGAAGATCAAAATTATCTATCTGTTTTGCCAAGTCTAAAGAAAAAAATAAGCATTGCTAAGATAAGAACAAATTCTCACGAGCCCCATAGTGAAACTGGGCGTTGGTCAATTCTTGGGATGAAAGAGTGTGTCACCTTTGCGACACTAAGAAGGTTGAAGATGAAAATCACTTTCTCTTAGATTGTCCAACCTATACCCATATTAGATCTCATTTTCAAAATATTGATCACACTACCAACCTTCCTAACCTCTTAACTCAACAAAAGTATGGTGATCTTGGAAAGATTCTCTTAATGATTTTCGAGCACAGAAACAAAATTTTAAAGAATCACAAGTAATCACTTACCCTCTTAAGGTCTGATAGACCAATTAGGTCTTAGTGGACGTTAATCATCATCATCATCATCATCATCATCACCATAAGTATGACTGAATTTATAATATTTATCACAAGTTTTAATAGTAAATTATATTTTCTTTATTGAATATTCACCTATATATTTATATGTATGATTTTTTCAATTAGAAATAGTCACCTAGAATACTATATCTAGGTATGTTATTTGAATCCTTAAAAAAAACCTTGATAAAGAGTTTTTATCTATGGAGAGAGTTGGTTGCTTATGAAGCTATAGTTCCAATTGAACCCTTATTACTTTCCAATCCATTAGTATTATTTTTAGTTTGGTTATTTGTGGATCTAGAAATCAAGATTAATGTTTTCAATAATAATACTAATAATAATAATACTCTAATTTTAAGGTCATGGGAAAGCCAAACACCAAATTGATGTATGAGACCCCCTTGTTTGTGGGACAATGAACCCCCTCTGAGCATCCATTTGAGGTATACATACCCTACCCTACCCTCCTCTGGATTTGAACTTGTAACTTCTTAGAAGAAAACCCATATTCTTGATATATATTTACATATCTGTACACAACGAACTTCTTATTCCTTTAATTTTTTAAATTAGGAAATGAACTCATCTAACATTATTTTATATATCAAAAATTAATCACTAATGATAAATCTCCAAAACAATGCCTAAAGGGTTTGGTGGACTAAATTCGATAGAAAGAAAGCAAAATAAAAATGAGAATTGTGATACTTAACGAAGAACGTTTTGAAACCAAAACTTTATTTTCTAACTTTGTAAATCAATCAAATCGAAATATGTTCTTTGATATCAAAATCAAAGATTAATAATGTAGAAAAAGAATGATATAAAAATAAAGTGTTAATATGATTAAGTATGTACATGCTTTAATGGATTAATATAATTCTTGTGCGGAGTAAATTTGTTTAAACTTAATTTTTTTTATTAACATTTTTAATGAAAAATTTGTTTAAACTTAAATTTTTTTATTAATTTTTTTAATAAAAAATATTTTTTTACTAATATTTTTAAATATGTAATTATTTTTATTAATTTTTTTATTTAATTATAACAAACAAATTTCAAATTTTTCTATATATAAAAGTTACCATTACATTGACACTTTCCTTTTTATTGTATTTAAAATTAAAAATTTAGTGATTTAATTTTTTTAAATATTTTTAAAATTTACTAATACATTGACACTTTCCTTTTTATTGTATTTAAAATTAAAAATTTAGTGATTAAAATTTTTAAAATATTTTTAAATTTCCTTTTTATTGTATTTAAAATTAAAAATTTAGTGATTAAAATTTTTAAAATATTTTTAAATTTACCATTACATTGACACTTTCTTTTTTATTGTATTTAAAATTTAAATTTAGTGATTTAAATTTTTTAAATATTTTTAAAATTTTAGTAAATGATAGTTTTAAAAACAATATTTTTTTATGAAGGTTATATATGTATGTTATTAATTTAGTGAAATTTTTTCGTCATAAATAAAATTTTAAAGTAAATTAAGTAATTTTTTAAATTTTTTAAAGTTTCATACATCAAAGTTGGTTTTAATTCTTCTTCACAACGATAAAAAAAAATATTAAATTTTATATAAAAAAAAAAATCAATGTTTATAAAAATATGTAAAATAATAAGAATTATATATATATATATAATATTTTTTCTCATATAAAATTAAATTATTTTTTTAAAGTTAATTTCAATTATTAAAAAAATATTGAATTTTATATATAAAAGAATTTGTAAATTTTGTTTATTATAAAATTTATAAAATAATGGAAAATCACTTTAGTTTTTATTTTAAATATAAGAACTATCTTATATGTTTATTGTGATTTTAAGGAGAATGTATGGTGTGATAAAGAATTAGGGATACAAGAAAATTAATATATTACAAGGTGGTGGTTAACTCTAATCTTGAAGATCAAAAGTATCTCTTTGTTTTGTTAACTCTAAGAGAATCAATATTGCTGAAATAAGAACTAATTCTCATGAGGTGCATAGTGAAACTCGGCCTTACCAAATCCCCAAAACACCATGGCAAGAAACCTTCCTAACCTTATAAGTCATCAAAACTTTGATATTGAAATGTTTCTCTTAATGCTTTTGAAGCATCCAAATAATATGTTAAGTAAATCCAAGTAATCTCTTACTTTTCTCAAGGTTTGATAGACCAATTTGGATCTCAACGAAAATTAATCATCATCATTATCATAATGTTTGGACAAATAATTATTTAAAAAAACATTATATAGAAAAAAATGTATTTTTTTTTTCACATTCTATCCATCCAAAAAAATTCTATCCATCCAAAAAAAAATTTAAAGTTGAATTTCTACATTTATTTTGTTAAAAAAATAGATCCCAAAAGTAAAACTTAAAAGTGAAATAAATGCAACATAATCGCATTCCATCCTCTAAGTTAAAAATGCCCCCAAAAAAGTTTAAAATGACACTCATGTAAATAAATGATTAGTCTCTTGCCTAAATGTTTAAGCTTAGAGAAAGGGAATTTTGGTGAAAAAACAATTTTCTTAAAGTGTTTTACAATTTCAGAAATAAAATTGTTAGATACCAAACCTCTCGAATTTTAAGATGCCTTCCTTAAACTAATAAAAATATGTATGCAAATGGTATGAAAAAAATGGCTTACAAGAGAAAACTTTCGCATGTTAAGTGTCATGGAGTGTAAAGATTACATTTTTTTTATTTTATAGTATAAACTTTTGATTTAAAAAACAACTTCCTTAAAGCCTTTTACAATTTAAGAAATAAAATTGTTAGATACTAAACCTCTCGAATTTTAAGATGGCTTCCTTAAACTAATAAAAATATGTATGCACATGGTATGAAAAAAAGTTTATAAAATACAAGTTTTGTATATTAAGTGTTATTGAGTGTAAAGATTACATTTTTTAAATTTTATAGTAATAATAATAATAATATTTTATTTTTAAGGTCACGGTCAAGTCACATCAAATTGTTGTATGAGAGTTTGTGGGATAAGGGATCTCTCTCTGTCCAATGATTTGATTGGTAAAGTTTACGGAGGTATACATACCCTACCTCCCCTATAAATTTGAACTTGCGACCTCTTAAAAGGAAACATGGGTTCTTAACCATTAGGGCCACTCTTAAATAAATAGAAAAAAACCACATAATCAAAATAGTACCAAAAAAAAAAATCACATATTAATTTACTATGAGAATCATCTTTACATAAGGAAACAAGTCATCACAACCCTTGGGATGAACCCATGACATTCTACCTAGATTCCAAATTTTTTGATAATGAGTTCCTATCTACCATTTCATTATTTATTTTAGGAAGATTCTATACCTTGTTTATAAATAAGGTTAGCCAAATATATGAGAATCATCTTTGCATAATGCAACAAGGTGGATTTATGATATTCTATTTAGATTTCAAGTTTGTGATAATGGGTTCTTATCTATTATTTTTCTATTTTAATTTGTGATAATGTCTTTTACTCACTATTTTTCTATTTTATTTTAGGAGGTTTCTCTACTTTATTTATAAATAAGTTTAGCTAAATATACTCGTTGATCCGGATTATTTTAGACACAAAATGAGAGCGGAGATATAATAAAAAAATGTTCATAGATATATTAGATATCCAATAATATAACAGAGATATATCAACGATATAATCATAAACATAGATATACAATAATACACAATTTCTATTAATGACTTAAATGTACAAAACTGTAGAAATATAGAGTGAAAGACTCAGTATAATGGTGACATCTTATCTCTAAGAAGAGATGTGACGGCTATGCTTATTCACAAGAATATCGCTGTTACAATGAGACTCCAAAGGCCTTTTTAAACATAAATAAAATCCAAAACCCTAACCCCGGAAGATGAAAAAACAACAGTTTTGTGGACCCCGTTTTGGGTAGTTTCGTGTATCAACTTCTCGGGGGCGTAACTTTCGCATACAATCTCTGTTTGGGGCGCACGATAGTTTGTTGGAAATGTATTGATGAGGAGCTTCATTTCAAAATCTCAATCATGCCTTTGAAAATCATTGAGATGTCTGATCATGAAAAGGTGTCGTTTAGGCCCTCAAAATGACCCCAAAAGTTTAGGACCCAAAAATTTGCTAAAAATAATAAATTGTCAACAAACTATTTTGAGCCACTTGGAATAGGTGGGTAGCCACCAATATCCACCTGGATCACTCATCGATATATTGCAGTGGCAGGGGAGAAATTATAGTGTTTTTCTCTTCATTTTCTTATTCCTCAATTGAAAAGATGGAAATGTCTACCTTCAGAGTCTTAAGAATGGAGAAAGTAGATAAAAAGGACTACAAAAGTAAGGCCCCTTCTCATAATGCAAATCCTACCCTATAATAACAACTAGTGAAAATGTTTATGTCTATCTCTACCTTCTAAAATTGCATAATAATATGTTATTTAACGTTTTGATTCCAAACAAAGTTAATCATTGATTAAATCCATAACTAAAAGAATCACATATTAAATTGGCAATTCAACAGTTATATGAGCATGCTAATATCTTCTCACATAGTTTCAATGTTGTGGCTTAGTCATGCTAACTTAAATTTCAATTTTACTTAACTTTATTGCACTACTTAAAAAATAACTCATTGTCACAAATATCACAAATATGCACAACTCAATTTTAAGCTAGTTCATTAACATGGATGGAGAATTCATTAAATGATTATAAACTAATCCTAACAATCACCATTTTATTTCTCTCTACTTTTTCCGAATCCCCAAATATTTTTTTTTTCCAATTAATTCTGCAAATATTTTACAGATTAATTTTTAAAAATATATAATTTTTAACAATGTCTAATTATCTAAATATATATTTTTTTTCATAACCTAATAACTAGATATAAAAAAATATTTTTTTATATAATTTCTTGATTATATTAATTATATTTTAAAATATTAATACCACGAATAAAGAACAAAGTAAGCATGCAATTAAAAAGTGGATATGTGGATATTTATATTTGAGAAGCTTTATTCTATAAAATAATCTTCAATGACACACGAAGACATTTACAACCTTTCCCACTTTTCTCTTACAAAACTCACTAGAGAGGCTTCCGATATATGGAATATATAGCATAGGTATGGTACGAAAGGTAGTTGGAAAATAATGCACTATAAGGCTTCCAATATATTAATATAACATAGGCAAGGTACGAAAGGTAGTTTGTTGGAAAATAATTCACAAATATTATGTATAATATAATAAAATAAAAATACTATATATATATTTTCAATTCTTCATTAAAAAAAAAATTAGATAACTATGACTTTTTGTAGTAGAGAAAGACATTTACTCTAATATTACCTTATTTCCCATCCTCATAGGGTGGGGTGGGTTAATATTAGAGTAAATGTAAGGTCTAGGTGGGGAGTATGGTAATATTAGAGTAAATGTTATTACATTTACTCTAATATTGCTCAATAACATTTAATCTAATGTTGCCTCACCTCCCATCTAAGGGTGGAGGGGTGGGTAATATTAGAGTAAATGTTATTGGACAATATTAGAGTAAATGTAATAACATTTACTCTAATATTGCCCCACCCCCCACCTACATATATGAGGGTGGAGGGGTTGGGCAATATTAGAGTAACGTGAGGGTGGGGGGGTGAGGCAATATTAGAGTAAATGTTATTACATTTACTCTTATATTTCGCCACCCCCCCCCCCCCCCCCCC
>ML778325.1:1777665-1803872 GCA_009831015.1 Picea engelmannii | reverse complement strand
AGTAAATGTAATATATGAGGGTAAGGGGGTGGGGCAATATTAGAGTAAATGTAATAACATTTACTCTAATATTTCCTCACCACATTTACTCTAATATTGCCCCACCCCCATTTACTCTAATATTTCCCAACCCCTCCACCCTCATATATGTAACCCTCGTATATGAGGGTTATATGAGGGTGGGGAGTGCGGAATTATTAGAGTAAATGTAACCCTCATATATGTAACCATCATATTTGAGGGTTATATGAGGGTGGGGGATGGGGCTTTATTACTAAATATGTAACCCTCATATATGGGGGTGGGGCAATATTAGAGTAAATGTAATAACATTTACTCTAATATTGCTCCACCCCCACCCTCATATATGTATCATTTACTCTAA
Organism: Picea engelmannii; assembly: GCA_009831015.1. Taxonomy (NCBI): domain Eukaryota; kingdom Viridiplantae; phylum Streptophyta; class Pinopsida; order Pinales; family Pinaceae; genus Picea; species Picea engelmannii. The sequence continues at coordinate 1,803,487 of ML778325.1, read as the reverse complement.
TATTTCCCCACCGCCACCCTCATATATGTAGCCATCATATATGAGGGTGGGCGGTGGGGCAATGGTACACATTATTTTTTCCATCCCTATGACCGTTAATGATGTAAACCTATCTGTTGCCTTCAGAGGGGTCAATGGCCTGAGTTCTTGAAGAGAGAAGGGAGAAGAACTTTTCCTGAGAAAAGAAGTTGCATTTTCCTTTGTAAAAACCCTATAAAAAAGGAAGTTCGCAAGCTGCATTATAGTTGGGCTGCGAGAATGCCTGATTCTCGCAGGCTGCATCATAGCTAGGTCGCGAGGAGTTCACAATCTGTTCTATAGGCAGGGTGCGAGAATGCTTACACGTGGAAAAAATGAGCATTTTCTTGAATCTTCTAGAAGGAGAAACTTCCATGGTGAGGTGGCATCCGAATGGTTTGGATCTTATTCGCTTTCATGATTTAGTGGAATCATCCTAACCTCCTCACCTTATCTTCTTCAGCTTATAAAAGGAGAGGAGCTCTCATGGAGAAGGGCTAAGTTGGATTTTCCTTGGAATTATTAGTTTGGTTGGAGTGTCTTTGAGTTTTGCCTTTGTCAAGATAGATTGTGAGTATTATCAGATCTATGCTCTCAGAATTCTTGGAGTAGAAGTGTGTGGGGAAAGAATGACAATTGGAAGGGACCTTACGACATCAAGGCCATGGTTGTAATCTCTCTTTCACATTTAATATGATACAGTAATATGATTATTTCCTATAAAGCTTGTTGTGTTTTATTGTATGATTCCTTGATCACATACATAGGTTTATATTGAGCTTATTCTATTGCTATCACTTTGTCACTTTGGTTGGTTGCATTCTTTTGTAGGTTCATCATTGTATGAGTGTTGGAACGGAGCTAGGATGGCGATGGAGAGAGGAAGTGATGTTTAAACGATATGTCACATATCCCTCTTTAGTTAGTAAATTCAATATCTAAAACTTAAGGAAAGTGTCATGTTATGGTGTGTTTTGTTCTAGATCTAGGTGGATCTAGGGAGATCAGTAGTGTCCGCACCTACCGATTTGTCCTATAACAAAATTGGCGACTCCACTGGGGAACAAATTGTTTCCTAGTTAGTCTAGTTTCCCTTCCTTTGATTGCTTGTTTTCTGGTTTATGAGTCTGTGGGACATCCATCCAGACTCTCTAGATCTAGAAGTTCACTTAGATTCTCTGTCCTTTTTCAAAATTTTCTTTGATTACAGACATTCTCGCACTATACCTCTCTACAGCCTGTGAACACCATTAATTTTCGCACCCTGCTGTTAGATCTCGTGCGAACTTCTTGCACCCTACCAGTGTCTAGCCTGCGAAAATACCTAATTCTCGCACTGTACTCTATTGCTAGGCTGTGAACATGTTTGTAAACTTTTTTGGATTGGGTCTTGTCATCTTTTGATGACCCAGTTTTGCTTTGATTAGCTGGATTGAACTTTTGGAGCCTATATTGATCTATTTACAGTCTGCTTGACATTCTTTAAATTTCTTTTAGCCATCTTTGCTTTGTTTGGTTTTGAATGATTAGTCTCTTGCTTTGAGTGTCTTTCAATTACAAAGCGTGTGTTTTCTTTAGGATTGTTTAGGGAAAGATCAAATTTCTTCTGAATAGTTCGCTTTAAAAGAAAACTTTTAGTTTGGGTTTCTTTGTTTTAAGAAATTTCATTATTGTTTTTAGTGAAATTTTTGAAACAAAAAGATTTGATTTCTTGCTTTATACTTTATATTAGATTGGAGGCATCCTTGCATTTGAAGTAGCGAAATTGTATGATTCTTGGCATTTTTTGGTCTTAAATTCTGAAAAAATTTCCCCCTCATGGCCCGAGGGGGGGGGGGGCATGAATCGTGTATTAGTATATAGTCTCTTTGAATCATTTTTTTTTTGAGGATATTGATATTGATGCGTTTTAAAATTTTGGGACATTGTGCATATGGGAATGATAAATGTTTTCTCCTTCTCGTAGCATAGCTTTCATTGAAATGAAAAGATTGCATCTTTATCTCTTTGCATAACTTTCGAGTCGGTCAAAACACCATATTGTCCACGCCATTTTCCTTTTGAGTAACAACAACCATAAAATAAAGCGCTTATCAAATTGATTAGACATTTTTATGTTTTTCTGGTAGCAAACCTACATTAGATTAGTTGTAGGGCTTTGGAATAGGTTTGAAAGATAACTTTCCAAAGTTGCAAACAAACATAGAATCTTGTGATAGGGAGAGTTAAATCCACTTGCTACATTTTGTCTTAGGAAGCCCTTCTCACACAAGGGTCAATCACGAGGTCGCATTAAGACTGACAAAGTTACTCACCCTGCTTTGTTGGTTTTGGTGTAGAGATTGCGCGTATTATGGGGGTCGCTTGAAGGTATACCCACATTTATGAGTGGAAGATTTTCGGGTTGATTTCAGGCTAGATACCCTACCTTTGTGCGTGGATCGGACTGTCAACTGTTTCCCCAGGCATCACTGTAATAATTGGTAACCTTAGTGGCCCATCTCTCTAGGTTCTTTACACAAGGTGATTGTGGAGGGGAAAGTCTTCACAGTACCTGGAATCGACTTTGGCCAAACTCACTCGGGCTCCTTGGAGGGTATGGCCATGATTATGTGTGGAAAATTTCACCAAGGCGTAAGTCCGTTAAGCAGGTCATCAACGTAACTTTTCCACCCAATCTATCTCAACCCCTTCTTACTTTGTTCCCGTGACGTTGGATTTCATCACCAACTAGTGTGCTCATTGTGAGAAGGTTTTGTTTTCTTACTAGATTTTTAACGTGTGTTGTTTGTTCTCCCTAGTGGACTCTAGATTGGATATTTATTTTATGGCGTCAGTTCATGGAATGACCAATGAAGGAACCCCTTTACCAAGGGAACCTTTTGTTTTTCCTTCTTATGGAAACATTGGTCCTCCTCACATCGCCACTTTGCGCATTCCAGGTCTCACAATTGGATTACCGGTATCCCGAATCCAATTAGTGCTTCATATGTAAGCACTTCCCCCCAAGAGCATCAACCTCATGTTGATCCTTCACCTTCTTCACTAGTAAATTGTTCTTTGCCTTCTTCGCTTGCAAGGTCTCCTTTCATTCCATCTTCTTCGTCAAGTGAAAGTTCTGAAGCCAATAACTTGGTGGATAAGAAGAAGAAGAAAAGGAAGAATAAGGAGAAGAAAAATAAACAAGTGTCAAAACCTCCAACCACTACTAAACATGTTGGAAAACAACCAGTTACTGTTAATCGTGATGGGAGTGTTGATGATGTCAAGATCACCCAAACAACTCGTAAGCCTAAGTACCCTTGTAGGCTTTGTAAGGGTAGGCATCTTCTTAAGGATTGTCCTAGTCTATCCAAGGTTATAGAAGCATGGTCTACATCTCCTTTTCAGTCCACATCGCCGACCTCTTAACAACATGTTGATGACCCCTCGTCAACTAGTCAAGATACCATTGAGAAGAAGAAAAGTAGAGTCAAGTTCCCATGCATGCTATGCAAAGGGAGTCATATCACTCACCTTTGCCCTCGTATGGATGAAGCCTCGAAATTACTGGAAGATATGACTGTTTCATAGCCTTAACTTCCAGCTGCTTATTGCAAGCTTACTCTTGACCCCCCTACAGTTGAGGAAATGATCACTCTGGTCCCTTCATCGGTCAATCTGATCGATCATGTCGTCAATCTAGTCACGTCCTTAGTTGAAGCAATTGACAAAGTGGTTGATCTGATACCATCCTCGGTCAACCCCACTCTCCCCTCAGAGAGTGAAACTAAAGCAGTTGATCTAATACCATCCTCAGTCGATCCCACTCTCTCGTTAGAGAGTGTCACCCAAGTGGTCGATCCATTTCCATCTGTCGACCCCATTCTCTCCTTGGAGAATGAAACTCAAGTGGTCGATCTGATCTCTCCATCGGTCGATCCTACTCTCCCGCTAGAGAGTAAACCCGACATTGCCCAAGTTTTTCTCATTGATACAGACTCTACCGTGTCGAGGGGAATTCCTCCTTCTCCCGTGGAACCCCCTCCAAGTAATGAGGCCATCCGTTTCGATTGGGGTGTGCTAACTGGACCTCATATTACCTCTCACATTCCTTTCTAGATTAAAACACAGGTTTGTGGTTGGGACGTTCCTCAGACGCTAATAGATGAAGGTGCGTCCATTAGTATTTTGTCCTCTATTGCTTGGCAGGCTTTGGGTTGTCCTCAGCTTGCGCTGGTTACGCATAATCTGTTATCTTTTAACAGAAGAACCAGTCAACCTTTAGGGACCCTTCCTCAGTTTCCTGTAACTTTGGGAGGGAAAACTGTCTTTATTAACGTCATGGTAGTCCAAGACTCCTTGGATTTATCTTTACTCTTTGGGCAAGATTATGTCTATGCCATGAAAGCTATTGTGTCTACTCTTTTTCGTGTGATATATTTCCCTCACGATGGATGAGTTGAGACTATTGATCAACTTTCATTCATTGCCCCCGACTGGATTGCCTCCCTAAATGGTTCTTATATGCAGACGGTATCGCCCCTGCCACAGGTCACATATGTAGCGTTGTCGCCCATGGCTTCAACTTATGATGACTTAGATCCAATAGTTGACATGGTGATCTCTTCGATAGGGTTGTTAGAGCATGATCTCCTTACCCCTGTCGCAACCCTCGACATGTGTTCCTTCCAGAGTGTGTTCCTTCCATCTAGTGAAGATCTCTTGGAAGCTATGACCGAGTTTTGTCCCTTGAGATGGTGTCCTTCCAGAGCATTGTCCTCTTGGAGACCATGATCAAGAAGAGATTTGCGATGATAGTTTTGCATCTCTATGGCAACCTCGTTAAAAAATGAAATAGATATTATGAGAATAGTTCTTGTTTCTGTGTCAAGCTCGTTAAAAAATGAAACTGAGGTCTGTGGATTACACCTAGAGTCACGAGCATAGTTCTTCTCCTGTGTCAAGCTCGTTAAAAAATGAAACAACTTCCCCCTCTCTGTTGAGTGAAGTCCTTCGTCTAGTATTTGAAGCTTCCTTTCCTCCGCCTTTGCAGTTGGACGAAACGAAGCTTGGGGGGAAATGCTTTCAGCCTCTGGACTTCATGCTAAATTTAGAGCCACTATTTTCTTAAGCTGGGGGCTAAGTACCAACCATCCCGGTGTTATGCATTGGGAAGCCTACGCATAGTTTTCTATGGTTCAAGCTTGTGTAAAAATGAAACCACTTACCTCAAGCATAGTTTCCTCTGGTTCAATATTGTGTAAAAATGAAACCAGGTCCAAGCATAGTTTTGTTTTGTTTTAAATCTTGTGTAAAAATGAAAACAATCCCAAGATTAATCTTTGTTCTTTCTCATGCTCGTAAATACATGAGAATAATTTACCAAGCTTAGTATTTTTTCTTTCTCGTTCTCGTAAATCAATGAGAATGTAACCAAGTAAAATTTTATCACTTTTTCGAACTCATAAAGGTTATACGAAAAAGGAACCCCTTGGAGTTCCCTTTAAGCTCTTTTCAGACTCTCTAAACATGAAAAGATTGCCGAGCGATCTTGTTCTTTTCACGCTCGTTAAAGTATTTGAAGAAAACATATGTTGAGCAATAGTTTATCTCTTTTTTGGTCTCATCAGACTACTTTATGAAAAAGGAACTGAGAGAGTTCTCTTTAAGTTTTGTTTAGACTCTATAAACATGAAAAACCCCTGAGTCTTCTTTCTTTGGACTCACAAAACAAACATTGAAAGGCCCATGTGGGACCGAACCACTCCTTCCTAGGGTTCTCTAAACATACTCTGAGGGACTCATCCGAAGGATGAGCTTACATAAACAAGCATATGTTATCCTCCTCAAGCTTGTGTAAAAATAAAGAGGTACTCACCGGAAATGGTGGGGGAAAATTTGGGAAAGAAATGTTTCTAAACCTGTATTCTATTGAAGAGTCTCTTTTGAACATGACACCCTTTCACTCGCCTTGTGTCTAGGTTGGAAAATCCACTTGTCTCTTGATCATACTTCTTTATAAGATTACAAATTCATCTATGATCCTTGTTGTTGAGTCAGTATTTCCAAGATAGTTGTCGTGTCGTCAATATGTTCAAAGAGAATTTCAACCCAAAAATATTTCTTTTGCGTCGGCCATTTATGTAGTCCTTAATACTTCTATTGTGTCAGCCATCCTTGAGTCAGTCCTGAATCACTTGTTACTGTGATCTACTTCAAATCTTGTTACTCGTTTCATGTCATTGATGTGGGATACATTAAGGCCCTCCTGTGACGAGTCTTTTCCTGTCGACTTCAACTCATTATCCAGGAATTAGACTTAGAAACTAATTGGTACCTGGGAACTTGCAGGCCTAAATGGTAGGTTTCCTCGCTTTCGAAAACGGGTTTTCATTATTGACCCCTGATCGAGAGATTCCGCCGAGTGTTCGACTTCAACTCACTAATTCACATTCATTGGATTGTACTAGTGTACCTTGGGAGTCATTGACATTAATGGTGATTTCCATCGCACTTGTTAATGATATACACTAATGACCAGTAATAAAGTGGTTTCTACCATGTTCAACTTCAACACATGTATTCACATGGTTAGATTCGTACTATAGAGTGGTGGAGATGAAGACCCTGGATCTTTTCTGACAGATTCAGGTTGCGTTGGAGCATATTCAGTTTGTACTATTGGATAGATCCACATTGTATGTCTGGTGGCTATGTTCAAATTTGAGTCTTTAACACATGGATCCACACTGAATTTTTGGTGGCTATGTTTAGATTTGATTCATAATGACATGGATCCACAGTGTATGTTTGGTGGCCATGACTTGTATTACTTGACATGGATCTTTGCATGTTGGCATTTATGCTTTGAGTCATTTGTATTCTGAGTATGGTATTGCCTACCTCAGTGATGATATATTATTGTACTGTATTTCCTTGTTTGTTGGCAGGTTTTCGACCGACCGTTCCTTGTTCCTTACACACACTCGACAAAGTATTTTAGTTATCACTCTGTTCTAACTTCATACTTTGGGGGGCTCTCTGTTACACATTATTTTCGTCATCCCTATGACCGTTAATGATGTAAACCTATCTTTTGCCTTCAGAGGGGTCAGTGGCCCGAGTTCGTGAAGAGAGAAGGGAGAAGAAATTTTCCTGAGAAAAGAAGTTGCATTTTCCTTTCTAAAAACCCTATAAAAAAGGAAGTTTGCAGGCTGCATTATAGCTGGGGTGCGAGAATGCCTAATTCTCGCATGCTGCATCATAGCTAGGTCACGAGGAGTTCACAGTTTTCTCTATAGGTAGGGTGCGAGAATGCTTACACATGGGAAAAACGAGCATTTTCTCGAATCTTCTAGAAGGAGAAACTTCCATGGTGAGGTGGCATCCGCATGGTTTGGATCTTACTTTCTTTCATGATTTAATGGGATCATCCTAACCTCCTCACCTTATCCTCTTTATCTTATAAAAGGAGAGGAACTCTCATGGAGAAGGGCTAAGTTGGATTTGGCTTGGAATTATTAGCTTGGTTGGAGTGTCTTTGAGTTTTTCCTTTGTCAAGATAGATTGTGAGTATTATCAGATCTATGCTCTCAGAATTCTTGGAGTAGAAGTGTGTGGGGAACGAAGAATAGTTGGAAGGGACCTTATGGCATCAAGGCCATGGTTGTAATCTCTCTTTCACATTTAATATGATACAGTAATATGATTCTTTCCTATAAAGCTTGTTGTGTTTTATTGTATGATTCCTTGATCACATACATAGGTTTATATTGAGTTTATGCTATTGCTATCACTTTGGTTGGTTTCATTCTTTTGTAGGTTCATCATTGTATGAGCGTTGGAATGGAGCTAGGATGGTGATGGTGAGAGGAAGCGATGTTTAAACGGTATGTCACCTATCCCTCTTTAGTTAGTAAATTCAATATCTAAAACTTAAGGAAAGCGTCATGTTCTGGTGTGTTTTGTTCTAGATCTAGGTGGATCTAGGGAGATCAGTTAGTGTCCGCACCTACCGATTTGTCCTATAACAGGCAATATTAGAGTAAATGTAATAACATTTACTCTAATATTTCACTACCCCCCACCCTTATTTATGATATGAGGCTGGGGGGTGGGGCACCCTCATATATGATATGAGGGTGGGGCAATATTAGAGTAAATGTAATAACATTTACTCTAATATTTCCCCACCCTACATTTACTCTAATATTTCCCCACCCCCTCGGGGTACCCAAGGCATGCTCCCCCTCCCTTGGCTTACTGTTATGTCAGATTTACTTCCTAAAATGCCGAGGACAAACCCTTACCCATTGGCTAGAAATCTACGGTCGCATCCTCTTCATCAGGAATCCTCCCTTCTACCTTCCATAGTTATTTAGTGATTGTGTTATCCCCCTACCCCCCCCCCATTACGGGAAACCTACAAACAGGGCAGGTTTAACCCTACTGCTAAAGCTTGCACACCCTAGAAGCCTATGCCTCTATTGCTATCGGGCCTAGAGGCATAGATTTGACATTGAACTTGTGGCATTGATGATCCATAGGATTAATAGCGCAAAGGTAACATCGAGGCATATTCTTTGTGATTTACAAGTTCCATGCATACATATGGAGGTTTGGATAATGAGATGTAGTAATGTATGTGCTTTTAGAGGTCCCTTAGTGATCATATTTCTAAATATGTGTTTGTATTTTTACATGCAATCCTATCGAACACTATCCATCGATCTATACATACATTTATTATGCTAAAACTAGCGAATAAAGAATCTATTGTTGTACGTTGTGATGACTAACTTCCTATGATCTTGGTTAAAAAACACTCTCTCTCGGGTGGTAAGTGGTCTCAGATAAGTAGCTGCACTGAATGTGAACCCACATAGGCCCAGGTCAGTCTCCTTGTAAGTATAAGTCTCCATGTAAGTATCTATTGGCTGCTATGGAACCTTATGCCCCGCAGGGCCATGTAGAGAAACCTTCCCTGGGTTTGGGGTAAGGGGATCAATAATGAAACATAGTCGTAGGTAATTCCAATCCTGGTAATTTCATATCCTGCAATAACATTTACTCTAATATTGCGCCACCCCCCACCCTCGTAGGGAAATATTAGAGTAAATGTTATATGAGGTTGGGGAGTGGGGAAATATTAGAGTAAATGTAATAACATTTACACTAATATTTACCCACCCCCCAATCCTCATATATGTTATATGAGGGTGGGGGGTGCGGCAATATTAGAGTAAATGTAATAACATTTTCTCTAATATTTCACCACCCCCCACCCTCATATATATGAGGGTGAGGGGTGCGGAAATATTAGAGTAAATGTTATAATGAGGGTGGGGGATGGGGCAATATTAGAGTAAATGTTATTACATTTACTCTAATATTTCCCCACCCCCACCCTCATACAACATTTACATATATGAGGGTGGGGGTAGGGCAATATTAGAGTAAATGTTATTACATTTACTCTAATATTTCCCCACCCCCACCCTCATACAACATTTACTCTAATATTTCCCCACCCTCATATATGAGGGTTACATTTACTCTAATATTTCCCCACCCCCCATATATGAGGGTGGGGGGTGGCGCAATATTAGAGCAAATGTTATGTGAAAACACACATTTTTAATTGGCGTAGTCTAAATGTTTTAGGTATTTTACTTTTCGACAACTATTACTGGAATACGACAACGTAATTGTTGGTGAAATTGCAACTTCAGATTTCTTAATTCATTTTTTTGAATGCATAAATCGATTCGACTTCCTCAAAAACCCTTAGAGCACCGATAATATGTAATCTCAACCATTGAAATCTACGATTTTCTAAATCTCTAAGCAAATTTTAGGCAAAACGTGTCGAAAAAAATACCCAAAAAAAAATAAAAACTTAGAACATTTAGACTATATATTTTTAATTATGTCAATATTTTTTTATAATACTTTTAAATTAGTTGAAAAATTAAAAAATTAAATTACTCTTATATTCTTCTTAGAAAAATGGAGCAAACACTATGTGCATTAACTTAGTTAATTTTATGAAAATTTTATCTACTTAAAATTCATTTAAGAATGGTATATTACTCTAAAATCTAAGTAAAATTTTATCTTCTTAAAATTCATTTAAGAATGGTATATTACTCTAAAATCTAAGTAAATTGGTGAAAAATTACCACAATTAACCTATATTCAATTTTAATACATTATAGAATTTTATAATTTTATATAAAAATTCATATATAAAAACAATGATTCTACACTTTTTATGAAATAATATTTTCTACAATAATCGTATATAGATTGAGTGAGTTTAATGATTAAGAACCCGTGTTTCCTCCTAAGAGGTCATAAGTTCAAATCCAGAGGAGATAGGGTATGTATACCTCCGTAGACTTTACCAATCAAATCGCTAAAAAACATTGGACTTTTAAATTTTTGGCTTAGCTATATCTTCATATCTCTACTATGTCTAAGAAAAATTATTATCTCTCTCGTTTTGTATGCTATAGAAATAACCATTTATCTTGCTTTCATATTACACGTTTTTTCTCCATGAGGAGATTTTAAACTTATGACATGATGGGATTTTATTGGATGTTAGAGAATTTAGACATGTCATCATAAGCCTCATATGGGTTATAAGGGGAATGGAGGGGATTGGATTTTATATTGTCAAAATTCACCCGAAGAGATTTTATTGAGAGAATCAAAGAATCAAACTATCATGAATATTTTAGAATCTTTATCATTTTATTCGAAAATATACAAAGTTACAATTTGAAAAAAAAAAGTTTTTACTTAAAAAAATAAGTTATATAAAAAAATATTTTGACTTAGCGGTTCCTTAAGACTCATACAAGGGACTTAATTGAATTTAAGGGGATTGCATGCGACCAATAGATATAAAGAGAACTATTTAATCTTCTATTTCTATCATATAATGTGATTTCATGTTGTAAAACATGAGAGGATTATATGGATCTTAGGGGGATTTAACCTATTAACATAGAGGATTTCACTACATGAAGGGATTTTATATTATCCAAATTCACTTAGATTTAAATTTTTAAGCCTTTTTATTTAAAAGGATTCAATCATATTTAAGAAGAAATTTCTATATTATCAAGCTTATTTACATATAATTATCATAAAAATACATTTAAGACTTTGTAAACAATTATTTTTCTCAATTGCATATTGGGGTATTATTATGAGATTATTTATATCTAAGGGGGTTAAACCATATATGGGAGTGTCTTCTATGTTATGAACATTAACTTTATTTAGCTCAACCACATCCTATATGTGTGTGTTGATTTTTACAACATTTTTGGGACCAAATTGTGTTGGAGATCAAAGATCAATTTTAGACACAACTTCTAGATTATGAACATTTTTCCTTCCCATGTGAACTTTGTAATGATCATGAACATGTGAAAACTTGTTAGCTAAAGGTCAAGTATTCACAAAATACATATGGGAATAATAGGAAGCCTTCCTTGTGGGAACACTTGAAGGAAGAACACCATTGGGTGGAAACTCTAGAAAGATCTCAGAGGAAATTACATTGACAACTCCAAAATATGCTACTATTCCTTCTCCATATGTGTGTGACAAATATAGTGACATGATCATGAATCTGAATGCATCTTCATTCCTAGTTATCTTACTATTGGAATATTCTTCAGGAATGGTGAAGTGATGGAATGGATTTGATTTTTTGGATCGAGAAAGGGACCCAACTCTTAAGGTTCTTCTAAATGTGGAAAATTAATTATTAATTATCAATCCTCCAAAAATCCCCAATTAGAAGGCTATTACCAGACAATTGAATTGATTAAATTATGCTACATGTTTATTAGCAATCTGAGATTTGTAAAATGATGAGATGAGAACACAATATGTGAAGGATCAGAGCCTACTCTAAAGAATGCATTTAGAAATATTCAAATTGCTAGTAGGCTAAGGGTCAAATTAGATGAAATATAAGCTATCTAAGAAAATGCAAGAGAAATCATTGGAATCAACATCTACTAGAATTGTAGTTTTATAATCATTATATATTTCACTTGTTCATAGTGTTCATGTAACCAATGTTTGTTCAATTCAGTAGATGAAGATGGAAGTGAATTGAAAATAAACTCAGAACACAACTATAAACTAATTATCTATTATAGGGATCAATCACTTAGTCTAACTCTTATTTGAATTGAAGTTGTAAACCATGAGTTACAATATTTCACTATGTATGCAGATTGGAGCGTTACTATAACTTAAATATCTATTTAATTCATTCATCAATAAGACCAGTGATATTCTTGTGATTTCTAAGCACAAAACAAAACATGGAAATAAAGTAAACCAAAACAAGAATTAAATATGTGAATTAAATCTATCTATGAAGTAATATATAAACACATAAGTTAAATACATTAAAATATACCAAGTAATATGAAACACATACCCAGTTAAGTGGCCCTCTTGACCAAGGATGCATTGCAGAGGATGTTACATATCTGAGTTAAAATCAACACACACAACACATTAAAAATGGAAAGTCAACAATATTTAGATTTATGCCCAGGATCACATTACATCAATGTCAAGATATTAACATAGCAATTCCTTTCCCTTGTAGGATTGAAGATATTGTTTATATAGAATTACAATCATTTCCATAGATCCATACCCTATGGATTCTAGAACAAAATAACAAAAAATAGAGTATGTGGAATTTACAGATTCGAATTATCTTGGTCATTTCCCGATGAACTGTTGGACAAATCACATATAGAGAATTTTATGACAATAATGGATGAAGTTCTGTTATATGATTCATTGAATCAACGAGTATGGATTCAATGATATTATATTTCAGGATACTCTACCACAATGCCCTTTCTTGACCTGAAGTTTGACTTGGATTCCTTAATGGATCTGTTGACTCTAGATCTTGGCGTATAATACCATCTCTTGAAGAATTGGAACCACCTCCAAGTCGTGGTTTTTCCTTTCAATGTGTGCAACCTTGTGTTAGCACCGAGAGTCACCCTTTGACTGCAAGAGGGTAAGCCCAGTACCCATTAGAATGTTTGGTGGATGTTGGTTTTATGAGTGGAGGTCAAATGGACAAAACTCAGTACAAGAATGATTTTAACACATAAACTGGAAAAACAATGCACTGCGAAGTGAGGGCCTCATTAACTTTAGTCAGTGATTTGAGTTTAAATGTGAGTAGAAGGAAGACTTAGTGAGAGAGGTGAAAAAGACTGCTATGGGCATCCAACTTTCAAGCATCTCGGTGAAGAAAAACTTAGGCTCGAGAGCACTCTTGAACTCAAGTTTTAGACACTGAAATATGTCACAACAACATAATAATTAAACCTACATTATCATGAAACTACAACAACTCAACTGGATCCTCCATGCCCGAGCCTTTCATTATAAGGGAAAATAAGGTAACAAGGAAGTTGACTAAAACTAGTCACAACACTACTATAATCGAACCTACATTACAATAGAACCAAAACCCTCGACGAGATCCTCCATGCCCGAGTGTTCAAGCACAGTTTAAACAAAGAGATGAAATAAGTTGACTTCTATTAATGTGAAAGTCTCAAATTTGATACATAAGAAAAGAACAGTTCTGGCATAAAATATTACACAGTAGGGGGCTCTTCTCAACCATTTGACCCCTAACAAAATATCGAACTGGTCTATTTATACTCAGATCAATCCACAACTACTAGGGGTGTGATATGGCCACTCCATTCAAAGCCTTCCGTCTGCGCCTTCTTCTGTCATACTGTGCGTGTATCCTCCTGTCAGACGCAAACTCATATCAGCATGGGCCTGTAGGAAAAACCATCCATAGGGGTACCTCAAGCTGACAGTCTTTTGTCTCCATGTACAGACCCTCCATGATTTCTAATTACTGAGTGAGTCGAGGTTTCAACCACCAGTTCTTTCTTTTAATAACTGAACCCTTGGGATCGGGATGAGGCTTAATGCTTAGGGGAATACCATGTGCTTCTCTTGGATTCATTGTTATATAAGCACGTGATTGCAGAGCCATCAAAGGCAGTTTGGATCCACACTTCTTTTGATCCCGTAATTCACCAACTTCCACCACATAGCTCTTTCTCTATACCATGGTTTCAATTGCGGGACCTCTCAAGAATTTTATCGTTCAAGCATGTTGTGTCCCCGTAATGAAACATGGTCATTGATCTGGTCGCGCTCTACGATTTGGGAAATCCTCACTTTTATTTCCATGCATCTCTCTTGGATGGACCCTAGCTCATGATGCAAAGATCAATGGGCCACAACTACTTCGAGAGTTTGGGCTTCGAGCCTCCTCGATGCGTAGCTCTTACAATCATTTGAAGTGCCAAATTCTCGAAGTGAGAGATCTGGTGACACATGGCCTCTTGATTTGGACGACTGATATTTACTTCAGAAGTTCAAGCTTCAGGCCTTTTTCTCCTGATGGCTCATGAAATTCTCTGAAGTGCCGAATTCCCAAAGTGAGACATCTAGCACCACATGTCCTCTAGATTTGGACGACCGAGATTTACTTAGGGAGTTTTCTTCTGCTTTTCTTGCGCAATCCTCTGAAGTAAAACTTCTGAAGTGTGAGATATGTTGATGCATGTCCTCAACCTTCAATGGCTCATATTTACTTTGGGACTTAATCCTTGTACTACTTTTGAAATCCCAATCACTTGAGAGCTGATGATATGAACTATTCATGGGATCTCCGCTGTTGAAAAATGAACCCATCCACTACTTGTATTTCAACCTGAAATGGAATTCTTTTGAATGTTTCACTTGGAGACTTCATGTGTAGACCACAAACTTGGATGAACTGCTACCCTTGACAGCTATATGTAATAACATTGGCTCCACAAGGGATGGCATGCTCCAGCGAGCTTCCAAGAACAAGCAGTTCCAGTGCCTTAGTTGTTGGGTTGTGGAGTCAATCTCAGATACTTTTGCTGAAGGAAACATGCTGACATGTACAATACTCTACTTACAAAAATAAAACAAACACACATGCTCCAAAAGAAGCTTATTTATGTACAATCCTAGACTAACTGGCTTTCTATAATGCGCTAGGTGAAAAAAAAATTCCACCAGAGCCATTCAAATAACTTCCTAATTGAAAACTTATTTACTCTATCACTGGTCAGCAAGAGATAACAAAACTGTGACAACCAACTAATTTCCTTGTTACCTTATTTCCCCTTATGTTGAAAGGCTCGGGCATGGAGGATCAAGTCGAGTTGTTGTAGTTGCATGATAATGTAGGTTTGATTATTATGTTGTTGTGACATATTTCAGTGTTTGAAACTTCAATTCAAGAGGGCTCTTGAGCCTGAGTTTTTCTTAACCAAGATGCTTAAAATCCAGATTCCCATAGCAGTCTTGTTCACCTCTCTCACTAATTCTTCCTTCTACTCACATTTAAACTCAAATCACTGACTGAATTTAATGAGGCCCTCACTTCTCTGTGCATTGCTTGTCTAGTTTCTATGTTAAAATCATTCTTATACTGAGTTTTGTCCATTTGACCTCCACTCATAAAACCAACATCCACCAAACATTATGATGGGTACCGGGCTTACCCTCTTGTAGTTAGAGGGTGGCTCTCAGTGCTAACACCTTGCAAATACAAATCTGATATAGGAATAAGCAGTCTCTATAGAATCTATTATTCTTATAGTGACTCGTTAATAAAATGACTTTCAAGCTAAATTGCACATAAAAGGTGAAAATATGTAAAAATAGACAAATTTACCTTGGATATCTCCCTGACATACATATCTTGTAGATAGTGGAATACTTATGGAAAAAAGAGGTAATGATAGGATATGAGATAGTATAGAGCATGGGTTTAGAAGGAAATTTGTGAATGAAAGTGACAAAAAGAGTTAAAAATGAGGACCCAACAACTAGGTGCACTAAATTTAGGAGAAAGAAAGGGAAAAGGGAAGAAACAGAGGATTCTGATCCCTAACTAGAAGCTTTTTCAATCCAAAAAGTTTATTTTTTAACTTTGTAAATTAATCAAATTGGAAAGTGATCTTTGACATTGAAATTGATAATTTAATCATATAAAGAAATACATAATTAAAAACGTAAAATGTTGATATGATTCTCTCATAAAACCCTCAAGATATATTTTTCTATGTACATGCTTTACTAGAGTAATACAATTTTTGTCATGATGGCCCTTGCGGTGGACCCATGACATTTTACATAGATTCCAAGTTTGTGATAATGGGTTCTACATGGGTTCTACCCACCATATCTCTATCCCATTTTAGGAGGCTTCTCTACCTTATCTATAAATAAGGTCAGCTAAAAGAATTTTGTGATAATGGGTTCTACGTGAGTTCTACCCACCATCTCTCTATCCTATTTTAGGAGGCTTTTGTACCTTATTTATATAAGGTCAACTAAAATTACTTGTGATGCAGGGGCATCTAATCACTAAAATAATATGAAATGTAAGTCATATCTTAGGATCTTGACCATAGCCCAACGAGGGGTTCCACTTGTAAATTCATTGTAGATGACATAGTTAGGGAGTATAGTCTTAGAAGATTATGGAATATGATTAGGTGTTATTCTAAGTAATGGGTCATTAGGTTAAGGAATAATTCATCCTAAATAATCCCTAATTGTCGACAACATTTGATAAGGATCAGAGGATCCAAGGCTTCGTTGTAGGAATTTATAGATCTGTTTAATAAGTCATTGTAAAGGATAGGATCAAATTTCTATGTTTAGTAAACAGTTTCAAGTTTGTAGGAATCTATTAATGGGCTGGAAGCTCATCCATAATTTATATATTGTAAAGCCTAAAGGCATTCAGAAGGTTGTACAGGGGTTCAAGGATGAGATACTGAAAATGTTGGTTGTTCTTGTGAAGCCAGGCCTGTAGCATGTAACAAGAGAACTAGACTAGAGTTATTATTCCTATACATTTGTAGTCTTGTTAATGAAAAAAATAAATTATGCATTTCTGTGTGATAGCGATGTACATCTTGTGAATCTGAACGTTGTGTGTATCCAATTTGATATGTTTGTTTAACTGTTTGATCCCTAGTTGCAGGGCAGTTCAGTCTTGAGAAATGGTCTAGGAGAATAGGATTGGGCATATGTCTTTCAATATGAAGTTCCAGTTTTAAAGAATTTGAAGAAAAATAATTCTTGGAAGAATTTTAACCTTTGAATCGGTTGAAGTAGAACTCATTGGGGGAATCATTAATGGTATTGAGATAAAGGTACCATTGTATTGTGTTATTGGAGTAGGAATTCATTGAAGGAAGTCAATTTCATAGCTATATATTGTTCCAGAGTGAGGTACGATATGAAATTAGAGGGAACCTATGCAAATGCCAGAGCAATGCTGTATTGTTGTGGTAGAGATTCAATGAAGGGAATTTACATCATATGTTGTTTTTCTATATCAGAGACACATTAGTTAGAGAAAGGGATTTAATACCCATATAGAGCTGAGGTTGGATGGATGAAAATCAAACTCGGAGCATTGATGTTTAGCTTCCAAAGAAGGAGTGGAGTGAGGAGATGGCTGAACGTATTGGTTCCCATCTATAAGATCAAATATCCCTTGGAATGGAACAAGGCTATGAGTTTGCATTGAAAGGGATGAATAGTTTTGAGGAAACCATTGCAAGATCTGGATTATGGTAGGCCTAGGGACCTAGGCTTGTACCAATTTTGGTATCAGAGAAAGCTCGTTCTTTGGAGGTACAATGGAGGTGGTAGTAATTCCAAGAGTGATTGATTTGATACTTGGTCAAGTGTTATAAGTACTGCTACAATAGGTGTAGTGAAATTTCCGAGAAAAGTTTTTACATTAAGAAGAAGTAGAACCAGTTTGAGAAATCTTGCATGGAGAGTGGAGAGTGGAACAAGATATAGATATGGTAAGTGAATTCTTAAAGGAACAAAGACGTGTTTGTACATGAGAAATGGTGGACAAAGAGTTGACTGTTCAAATAAGTCAGATTGAACAGAGTGTAAAGGTCTAGGACTGTTAGGTTTTGGATATTGGAGGAAATAGGTCAACAAAAGTTGGAAGAAGATTACAATATGAATTTGTAATGAGGAGATAAGGGATATCTCTGTTTAGGGAGTGAGTGAAGGTGACTGCAAGAAGGAAATCCTGAAGAAGGAGTATTAAATACTCAAGAGGTTATGAGAGGGAAGAACCAGTGGATACCAAGAGACCAAGCTCAGGAAGGAGTTTTGGTGAGGCATTGGTGGCAAGGTGAAAGAGACTTTTTCACTACAGAGGTTTAGAATGTAGTTCAGAAGAAGTTCAAGGAATCTTAGAGAAGAAAGGGTTAATAAATTCCAGCATTGCAAAGTTGGAGAGTTGTTTGAGGTAATGTGATTTTAAGTTGTATATTTGGTTATATAGTAAATTGCTGACTCTAGGGTTAATGTGTGATTGAGAAGGACTCTAAAGTATTCTGGGAAATAATTTCTACCTTGGGAGGAAGGTAGTACAAATTTTGTTGAAGAAATAAACCTCAAAGAAATTGTGTTCTTGGTTGAGAGAACAATGGAAGAAAATAACAACAATGGTACATGTTGAAGCATACATTGACAAGAGGTAATGTTTTCTCATCTATCAGTTATGTTGTGAAGATATTAAATTATTGCAGGTAGCAAGAGGAAATGAGAATATGGCCATGAACATATTTAGTTGAAGGCTAGAATAAATGATGAACAAAGTTGAGTGCTGAAGGCATAAAGAAATATTTAGTGGATAAAGTAGAGTGAAAGGAAGTTTGTGATTGAACCCAGACATCAAAGTAAATTGTTGAAGATGGGAGGAAGCTTGTAGTTCTCCCAGAGAGGTGAGTAGTTGGAAAGTAACAACCTAGTATCTTTGGAAGTTGAAGAGAAAGAGTGCTCAAGAGGAGGTTTTGTGCGATAACCAAGAAGAAGAAGAGTTACCAAGAAGATGACTTGGTACTAATGGAAAGTAGTAGACTTGTTATAAGAGGTAGAAGAGGCTTGTTGCGGCTCACAAGTAGACCAATATGATTCCACATAGGAAAGGAGAAGAGATGACCATTGATGGTTATATTAAGGGTTCAAAGAAAAGTTACAATCAGGAGAAGGAAATTAGCAGAGGTACCAGTATAAGACTAAGAAGGGAAAATCTTAGTGTGGTATCTAAAGACAGGTTGACAGAGTTAACTTGTGAAGATGGGGTTTTTGTAGCTCATAGTGGGCAATAAAAAGCTCATGAAGAAAATAAGGCTATGGTTACTGATGATCATAGTAAAGGTTCAAAAGGAGGCTATAAAATATCCAATGCAGATGAATTTGATAGAGAGTTAGTTGAGCTGAAATTGTAGCTAGAGGTGATGAGAGAATTCATACAAATGAATATAGAAGATCAAAGATATGGTTGGAATCTTCATAAGAAAAGAGTCAAGTGGAGTTTGTTACAATATAGGATGAGACATAAGACAATTGTTTAGCTAAAGGAAGAACTCATAGGAGTTGAGTTACACATAAGATATGTGTTGGAGAAGGGGATTACTTAGGTGAACCTGAGAAGAGTTTTATCCTGAGGAATGATGAAGAAGATATAGGATTAGTGAATGGTTTCATATATCCTTGGGAGGATGAAAATCAATTGAGAGATATGATGTTTAAAACAACAAAAGAGGCTATAAGGCCTTAGGATTTTGAAACTAATGATAGGTGTGTGTTTGAAGGTTATACAAACTCGGAATATGATAGACAATCATTTAGAACTGTCACACCAACAAAGAAGAATATGAATGTCCATAATCATATGTGGAATCCAGAGAAGAATTACAGTCAAGTGAAGGAAGATGTCAAAGTAAAAGGCATCCAAAGTGCAAGTCAAAATAAGTTTTACAAAGAGTTTATTATGATCAAGGAAGGGATCAGTAAAATAATGAAGCTAATTCAAGACAGTAATGAAGACAAATATATTGGATAGATGATGAAAAATAAGAGAGTGCAATGTTCTACATTACAACAAAAGCAAAGAAAACAATATTTGGTTTGGAATAAAAATGAAAGGCTCAATAAAGATGAGCTTAAGCAAATATTGATGGTGAAGGATGAAGTTAATTTTTATGAGCATGAAGGAGAAGTTTTTCTTAGAGAGAATAGTGAAGCTAACAAAAGACTACCTGAAAGTCTTATGGAGATTCCTAACAGTGGAAGTCAACAAGAATAATTGGTGATGAAGGCATCAAATGAGACCTTAGAGACTTTTAGTTTTAAAACTAACTATTTGTGTGTGAATGTAGGATGCACTAAAGAGTGGAAACAATCCAATGTTGTCATAGAAAAGAAGAAAAGTAAAACTTTGGATTTTAAAAATATGGAAGAAGAACACTCTCAAAGTTGTGTGATTAAAGAGAAAGAGAAGTTACTGAATACTGATGTGAAAGATTTTATAGGCAATGGGAAGTCATTGAAAACAACCAGGGTAAAGGAAAACTACTGAAAGTTGTTATAAAAGGTAAACAAGGTTGTATAAGAATTATGGATAGGGGACTTCAAGTAGAAGAGATACAATATTTAGATGACTGGCTATTAGAGAATGAAACTAGTGAGGATTGTGTAGAGTTCTCAGAAACAATTCCAAGTGAATTGGTAATTCTATGCAATGAGATAAAACTTCTGAAAATAAAATTGAGTAACCAGAAAGTGCAAATTCAAGATGTAAAGTTGGAGCTGGAAGAAAGTGAAGAAATTTTCATGAATGGAAATGATGCAAGGAATTAGGAGGAAAATATTGTCTCATAAGAAAATACTGAAGGAAGCAACCGAGTAATAATCTCTCAAAAGGATGATAGTCAGATGTTGATGAAACAAAAGTGTAAGGTTGTTGGAGAAGAAGAAGAAGATGAGCACAATGTTGCAGTCAAGAAAATATTGTGTTGTTTTGTTCTTAGAAATGAAGTTGAATTTCAAGGACAACAAGTGAAAAATGAAGAGACTAAGTTGTTAAGAAGGTTATTGAAAGAAAAAGTGTTTCAAGTATCTGACTAGAAAGGAAAATGTTTTAATTTGCAAGCTAAATGTGAGTCTGCAGGTGTAGTGAAAGATGAAGTGAAAGGTAATGAGGCCAGGATGTCTCATAAAGGTGAAAATCTATTGTATTTACATTATGCAGATATTAATTTTTTTTTTGTCTTGAAGGACAAAAGGGAAAGTGCAGTCATGAGGTGCAATTTAAATCCTGAAGTGGTGCATGAAGTAGAGAACATAAGAGATCTCAAGCAACACAATATTGTTGAGATGAGAAATGAAGTTGAAATGAAAACATAAATCATAAATTCTGTAGAATTTAAGTGGATAAGATATTTTCATAGTTTATATGTTTATGAGAAGAGGCATGAGAAGGAAGATTGGGTGAGGAGTCGTAATAATCATATCAAAGAGCAGATCCAGTCACAATGGAGTGATGTTTATCAATTGGAAAATGAACTGAATAAGGAGATTGAAGAGTTGTGAAGACTCATATTGAAATATTCCAAGAGAATATACAAAGGACATAGGAAGAAGGTAAATTTTTTAAGCTCATTGACTGAAGAGGAGGTTACATGTAAGAGTAATGGAAAAATGCAGAATAAAGTATGGAAGCCTGGTATGCTAAGACCAACAATGAAGTGTGGTGATAGAAAAGGAAGTGGTGAGTCACAACATAAAGTCTAGGATCCAGGAAGATGGACATTGAGTGCATATGACCTAGATGTCATAATATTTCTACCTTGGGAGTCTGATGTAGGGGCATCTACTCACTAAAATAATCTGAAATATATGTCAGATCTTAATATCTTGACCATATCCCAAGGATGTGTTCCACTTGTAAATTCATTATAAATGACATAGTTAGGGAGTATAGTTTTAGAAGATTTTGGAATATGATTAGGTGTCATTCTAAGTAATGGGTCATTAGGTTAAGGAATAATTCATCCTAATGATGCAGGAGCATCATACAAGGCCAAAAGAACGCGCTTAGCAAAGGAGCAGCTGAACGCGCAGATGGAAAAGGAAGCACATTTTCATAAGAACCGTTTTGAATTTTGAACTTAAAAGACATTAATGTAATAGTTAGAAAGAAGGCGTACCTTGCATTTATATCTTGGAGATTGTAAAACAAATCTGAAGAGGTTACTCCCATCTGTAAAATGTAAAAGCATTTATACGTAGTTAATGAAAGTAGGTAGATTTGAATTCATAGATTCGATAGTTCAAGAGTAGGAGGGAAAACGGATATAGACACCCTCACCATTATATCATTGTATGGTTGTATCATTAGCACATAATAGAAGCAGAGAGTTGTAGAGAAGAACTCATGTAGAGGAGCTATTGAGTTAATATATGAAGCTTTGACTCATTTTCATGGCGTTATGATGTTTATTGTTTACATATGTTGAAAGGTATACTTACAGTTGGTTTTATTCCCTCTATTTATGCATTTGTTTCCATGCATATGTTGAATGTATGATTTCATGTTGAATGTATGAAGTCTGAGAGGGCAAATGAGTTTCAATTGTTTCTCATCCTGAGAGAGTTCCTGCAAAGAGTGTAGTGAAACATCCACAAGGTGTGCATTGACAAGGGTTCTGAGTTTTATCTCTAAAAGCTCAGAAGGGATACCATTCTCATTTCAAAAGAAGTGCAGGAGAAGCACAAAATCCATGCAAGGAGTGCGCGGACTATTGGAAGTATTAGAATTTATCAACTAAGGTTGAAAGGTTGAAGGACTACTATTGCAGAAAGTGAACAGAGTCGAAAGATCAAGTACCCTGGAGTATTTGAAAGATTGCTGCAAGGAGTGCGTGCATGAGTTCTTCTAGAGACTTGAGTTTACAAGTGGAAGCTCAGGAGGGATAACACCTTTGAACACTTCAAAGGAAGATGAAGATCGAAACACTTCGAAGAAAGATGGGAAGATGAATCATTGCACAGAAGATAATTTTTGGAAGGAGAATGCCGAGTCAATTTGAGCCAGAGGTTTAGGTGGAAGAAATCGAGCGGTCAAAGTTCTCTGGGGAGAACTTGCGAAGTTGTGAGGACCTTAGGATCCAGAGAATTTGCAAGGTGGTTATAGGAAGGGGAAATCATCACCTTAGGATCCAGAATCAATGTGGATCATTGATCATGTTTTACATAAGTCGTTGGATCATTTCACGAACTCAGAATTCGTGAGTTGGGAGGCAGAAGACCAAACTCTTGGAGTCATGAAGTCGTGAGTTGCAATAAGTGGAGGAAGAGATCCATAGCATTGGATCCAAGCCACGGGAGAACCATCAGATCTGAATCTTCGTGGAGTATCGCATATCGTGAGTTTGGAGGTCAGACCAAATCCTTTGGTTGTGTGCATTCCTAAATAGCAAGAAGAAGGAATAATCGTCGAACGAAACCTCTTCGCTATATTGTGTATCGAGGTCTCGGAGGTTGGAAGAAATTAATTTCAATTGCAGAAGTCACAAGCTTGCGAGTTGTGAGGGCTCGTGCAACACGTGGCACATCCACTTGGTGGGAATCGCGTGGTTGACAGGTGGCGTGACGATAAGACGCCTGGAGAGAGGAATAAGTAGTGACTGGTGGTAGACACATGTCGTTCGAAAAGGGAGTCAACACCCTGTTGACTTCTTGTGCTTCGGGTTCTCATAAGAAAAGAGCATAAAGGCTCAACAAATCAAGTCATGAAGTTGCGAGTTCTGAGAAGCGCTAAAGGAGTCAAACCTTCTTTGAATTTTGCGTCTTGGGGTTTCGTAAAAGAAGGGTTCAGAGGTTCAAGTCTTCAACTCGTGAACTCACGAGTTGCGAGTGAGACTAGTGCTTAGTCCTAGCCAGTGGTTATGCGTGGAGGGCGCTAACAAGGAAGATCCATACCCTATCGCATCTTGGGTATCGACGTTTGGCGAAGAAAAGTCGAGAGTCTTCAACCTGCGAATATGTGAGTTGCGAAAGGCGCCTGCGCAAGGACCAGGCCATGGTCATTTGGAAGTGTAAAGCTTGCGCTTGGTGTTAAGTTGCTTAGGGTGAGTTTTCGAAAGGACCTGTGGATCGGAATTGTTAAAGGTTTTAGCAAGGAGCCAAAGAAGCCGCTTCGGCTTGAGGAGAATTTAGAATGATCCTGAGTAGATCTCGGCCCGAGGGTCGGGGGTCTGCTAACACCTAATTAAGCCCATAATTTTTGAAAACATTTGATAATGATTAGAGGATCCAAGGCTTCACTGTAGGAATTTAGAGATCTATTTAATATGTCTGTAAAGGATAGGATCAAATTTCTATGTTTAGTAAACAAATTCAAGTTTGTAGGAATCTGTTAGTGAGCTGGAAGCTCATCCATAATTTATATATTGTAAAGCCTAAAGCAATTCAGGAGGTTGGACAGGGGTTCGAGGATGAGAGACTGAAAAGGTTGGCTGTGCTTGTGAAGCCAGGACTATAACATGTAACAAGAGAACTAGACTAGAGTTACTATGCCTGTACAATTGTAGTCTTGTTAATGAAAAAAAAAGATCCATTTATGTGTGTTAGCGATGTACATCTTGTGAATCTGAACGTTGTGTGTATAAAATTTGATATATTTTCTTAACCGGTTGATCCCTAGTTGTAGGGCAGTCTAGTATTGAGAAATGGTCGAGGAGAATAGGATTGGGTATATGTCTTTCAATATGAATTTCCAGTTTTAAAGAATTTGAAGAAAAATAATTCCTGGAAGAAGTTGAACCTTTGAATCGGTTGAAGCATAACTCATTGGGGGAATCATTGATGGTATTGAGATAAAGTATACCAATGTATTGCGTTATTGGATAAGGAATTCATTGAAGGAAGTCGGGTTCATAGCTATATATTTTTCTAGAGTGAGGTGGGATGTGGAATTAGAGGGCACCTATGCAAATGCCAGAGCAGTGTTTTATTTTTGTGGTAGATATTCGATGAAGGGATTTGACATCATATGTTGTTGTTCTATATCAGAGACGCAGTAGTTCGGGGAAGGGATTTAATACCTATATAGAGCTTAGGTTGGATGGATGAAAATCAAACTCAGAGCATTGATGTTTAGCTTCCAGAGAAGGAGTGGAGCGAGGAGTGTTGGATTACTGAGAGGGGGTGTGAATCAGTAA
Organism: Picea engelmannii; assembly: GCA_009831015.1. Classification (NCBI taxonomy): domain Eukaryota; kingdom Viridiplantae; phylum Streptophyta; class Pinopsida; order Pinales; family Pinaceae; genus Picea; species Picea engelmannii. Next base: position 1,778,297 of record ML778325.1, on the reverse strand, counting down.
TAGAGAAATTGAATCCTTTTTAACCATATAATCCAAATGTTATATCAACGAAGCATTATCATCCAATAAATTCAAAGTAAATAAACAACGAACAAATGAACAATCATACACATACACATTACAACAGTGTTTTATGTGGAAACCCAAATCGGGAGAAAACCACAGAATGCCTTTTCTTATATGTCTTGAAGAATTACATTCATTGGAAGCACCAACTTCCTTTGTTTTCCAGCTGCAACTGGAAGGAGGCTCCAACCCCCTAGTTTCTCAGGCTACAACCTGAGGGAAGCTCCAACTCCCCAATTCTTTGGCTACGACCAGAAGGTGGATACAACCACCTATCCTTGCCCCGTCCTGCCACCTTGAAGTAGAAGTAGAATGATGGAACCACTGTCACACTACCACTATAAGATATACTGTTATAAACCTGTACCAATAAATCTAAACCATGCATCAACCATGCATCAACCTGTACCTCAACTTGTAATCAACCTGTACCATAAACAAGTGCATCAACCATGCATCAACCTGTACCTCAACTTGTAATCAACCTGTATCTTAAACAAGTGCATCAACTATGAACCAAACTGTAATCAACCTATACCATAAACAAGTGCATCAACCATGCATCA
>ML778325.1:1749153-1771533 GCA_009831015.1 Picea engelmannii | reverse complement strand
TATATATATATATATATATATATATATATATATATATATATATATATATATATATATATATATATATATATATATTTAATGAATTCTTTCAAATATTAATTTCTTAGTACTTCTATCAAACAAATCATTTTGTACAGTCAGATTCTTCTTCAAAGAAGATTGGTTCCTAGTTTTCCAATTTGGTTGCAACCTCCTGTCTTTCTTGAAGTCTTTTCTCTTCATCATGAAACTCTATATCTTCAATATTGGCATCCAAATCCATGTCTTCAAGAAAAAAATAATCTTCAGGTGTGACCTCCTCTACTTCTTGCTGATTGGTTTATCTTTTTCTCTTAGTGACCGAAATCTTACGAGGTTGCTCCAAATCTCCCTTGGGAGGATTTTGATCACCTCCGACATCAGAATTAATGAATGAATATTTATTTTGTTCTTATGTTGTTGCTTGAGAAAGTTTTTTTTTGTCACTTCTCTGAGATACATTTGGAGAACGATTACTCCTTTCATTAATAAATCATCCCCTTTGTCTATGTTGATATGTAGTATTGATGACAGTATCAATGTCTTATGTTTTCTTTTCAAAAAATAGTTCTTGAAGGTCATGTTTGTCACCTTCCTCCTCTCCAAATAGAAAATAATTAGCAAGTGAAACACTAAAGCCAACAATTGTCATATATCCATGAACAAGTGGTTTAGGTCGAATCCTTTGATTTCATCTGCAAACTTCAAATTATACTGGTCAAAATGCACTGCAAATTCATCAATACCTGAAATAATTCTCAACATAATTTCCCAAATTCTCTAAGGTAAAGGAATAAATTGCTTATTTCTTTTTTCATGAAAGAAGTGAAGCCAAAATATGTATTTTCTGGAAACCTCCACAACAAACATATTGTTAGATACATAATATAGGAGATGCAAGGGTTTTTCTCAAGAACGGTAAACTATGATAACACTATAATGTTCCATGGCTTCAATACTTCCCTTTTTCTCCAGGAAAGTTTCCACTTTCAAAGATAATATTGATGTTTTCAGGCCAAAGATGAGTTTCTTGAAGGAAGAAACAAATGTGTTATGAACTTCATAAAAAAAATATGTATCTTTATGTTTCCATATGGATGGATACCACATTTGTACTGGATCAATTTTAAAATTAAATCATCTTCCCAAGTTCAAATCCTTGAAAACATGACAGTATGTGATAACAAATATTAAATATAAATACATATTAAATTTCTTGATTATTTTTGAAATTTGATAATTGAAAAGATATTTCTCCATAAATGATTTTTGCCTAGTCAAAAATTGCCTTTTCATGAACTGCAAAATGTAAAATGTACAAATCCAGTCGGGGAATGGTGGTCGTAGACTCTTGACCCACTACTCTGGTGAAAAGACATGTTATTTCTTGATAAGGTTTTTTTAACAAACTGACCTGGATATTAGATAAGTCTTCTAACATCATTGTCATGTCCTCAATATATTCCTGCAAAAGATCTAGTCTGTTGTTCCTTTCTTTAAGTAAATTATTGGCCTCATCTCCTTTGAATGTAATTGTTGGCTTTGTGAGTTTCAACATCTTCTTAAAGAATGATGGTGTTAGGGAATTGGGATATTCTCCTTGAAGTTGAATTGTCCTCCGATCTTTATCATATTTATCTATACACTAGGAAACTATTTTTTTGGAGACAAAAACTTTTGATACACAACCTACTAAGGAAATCCTTGATGTCCAAGATTTATTCATTTTCCTTTCATGCAGTGGTAATGGTGAATAATACCAGTATAATCTTGACCATTGGAATCTTTGATCTCCCACCCAAATGAGTTTAGAGTATCCTTACAGAACTATTTTCTTCTTATCGTTGTCATACTTGATGAAGTTGGCATACTAATGTACAGTCACTTTAGAATGTTAATTTCAAAGTAAGCCCTTTTACCATAATATGACTTGAATCTATTCTTTCTAAGGAAATATTAATGTGAATTAAATTTGAATTGATGGAGAATGGCCTTGAGAAGTCTGTCAATAATAACGCCCTTTTAATATTTTAATCACTCGTTATTTTTTGTACACTACAAGGAAAATACCCTATAGTGGAGGTTTTTGTGGAAGCCCCTATAAAAATAGCCCAAAAACCCGTTTATAGCAGAGGTGCACAGGATAATGTTTTATTGAGAATTTTTTTATGGTGAATTTATAAGACTATACCGCACCGATGCACCACCATATATAAATGCACCTGTGTTAATAGACAATGGTGCACCATTGCAGAGTTCTTAAAAAAAAAAAAAAAACATTGCGCATCATATAAAAGCAGATCGAAAGCACTAGTGTGCCCTAAAAGAGTGAACCAGTGCACAACAAACAGGTTCTTCGTCTTGCATTTTTCTTCCAAAATGCATACTGGTGCGTCATTGTCCCCTTGCAGCACCGGGGTGCAAAAAACAACTCCACAGTCTGCATTTTTTTTAAAATGCATAGAAATGGGAATTTGTCCTAAGGGTGCACCGGTGCATAGCATATGAGGCACCATCACATGCTCTTAAAAAGAAATGGTGCACTATCTAGATCAGTTAGCAACGATGCACACACGACGGGCGCACCGAGGCACAAAAAACAGACCGATGCACATTTTTCACGAGGGATCTCCGATGCACTCCATATGGTGCACCGTCACAATGTTTTTAAAAAGTATCAGTGCACTATCTGTAGTTATGCACACTGGTTCGCTTAACACGAGAACACCAGAACAAGGTTAAAAAAAAAAACCAGCGGTAAAAAGATATGTTTACCATTTCCAGTGCAAAGAAGCTCTCAAGCACCAGTGCCTTCTTTTCCCAATTGAAGCACACTGTCGTCGGTGCTTTCGTTTCTTGCATTGAATCTATTTGGTGCTTGGTTCGTGGGATTCCAATTTTTCCATACGATGGGAAAATTTCATTTTTTTTCACTAAATCCCAACGATGCCTTCTTGATGAGAAAATGTCCGGGTAAATTATTTATTTATTTGTACATTGTCTTTTTAGTGGATTAAATTTTGAAATTGACTTAAATTTTCATTGTTTTTCAAAAAAATATTTCCTGCGCGGTGTGCCCTATAAATTTTACAGGGTGCAACGATCATGCATAGTCTATTTTCGATGATGCGATGTATTACAGAATGCACCGGTGCACACTTACGAATGACCCATTGTTTCATCCGAAGTAATATAAGAACCTTCCAAAATACATAGTTTCCACTTAATAGTGCATCATTTGTATGTATGCACCGATGCATTCATAAAACTATACTCACTGTTGAATGGAAGTTATTTATTTTCATCTATTCCTGCCGAATAAATGCACTGGTGTGTTTCTGATAATGAACACACCAATGCGTTTAGTGTGAATGCACCGGCGTAAATAAATAGTTTTTTTTCAATGGTGTGTTGGTTATAGGGAACGCACCAGTGTGTTCCTAAAAATATACACACTGTTTAAAATAGAAAAATTACATATGAACAATGCGTCCTTTATATGTACGCACCGGTGCATTCATAAAACTATACACACTGGTAAATGGAAACTATTTATTTTCACCTATGTGTTCTAAATAAATGCATTAGTACATTGTTTATAACTAACACACGGGTGCATTTATTATGAATGCACCGACGAAGATAAACATTTTCCATTTAACGGTGCATTGGTTATATAGAACGCACCAACGTGTTCATAATACTATACAAATCGTTTAAAATAGATAGTTGTTCGAGCGACACGTCATTTATATTTAACAAATTTGAGTGTACATAATAATAGATGCACCGTGGAAAATAGATAGAGTTATAGCGGTGGGTTCATGATATATAACGCACCAATGTGTATAAAAATTACTATGCACCGGATAAAATAAATTTCACTTTTCATGCGGTGCGTAAGATATGTGTGCGCACTATGGGTAGTTTGTTATTGTTTTTCAGACGCACCGAAGATTTTTTTTTTTGACAAAATTTATGTTTGCATATTTTGAAACAAATTTCTCATTTACTGAAAAAAAGTTATATTTTTATGTATGATTTTGATGTAATTTATATGTTAATTATGAAGATATGTCTGCACATGGAGGAGAAACAACAGAGACTGGACCAATATAATATGCTTTGGGAGTAGGAGGCCAGAGAGAGGGAGAGGGATTTGTACACTGGGCCCAGTATTGCATCTATGTGGCTCTTCTTGAGGAATGTAGGTCTCCTCAAGTACTACGAGGAGGATACATCCCAGAAGGGGAATTCTGCCTTTCTTGAGCAGCTGATCCATCGATGGGATGCCCATCAATAGGAATTCAGAGTCGGTCCTCATCAGTGGTATCATCCCATTGAGGAGGATATTTATTTTATCATTGGGATGTCAAGGAGAGGGAAGGATTTTTCCATGTTTCTTGATGTCCGAGTGGGTGTTGTTAGCAATGAGAGTCACCCTCTGACTGCAAGAGGATAATCCTAGTGTTAGGATATTTAGACACTTAGGAGTTAGTTAAGATCTACTTAGTCTATTGTGTCGTTAGGTAAAAGTGTGTTTTCTTGTGTGTTTCTTTAGTATGCATTAGTATAAATTTGTAGTTAGGAAATCCAACGGTCACGATATGTTCCTGACATAGAGTGATCTGACGGTTCATACTCTCCTCGATCTTAACAACCATTGATCTGTGGCTTAACACTTGATTGGTAAATGATCTCTATTTAAAGAGCATGGAGGGTCATTTTCTGATGATCGATTGTGAGAAAATCTCTTGTAAAATCTCTCTGTAATCTTTTTCTTTGCATTAATAAATTTCTCCAAGTGGCCGCGTTGGCTAGGGTCGTGGATGTTTCCCCATAGGGGTTTTACCACATGAAAACATTGGTGTGATGATCTTTGATTTGGTTATGTGAGTGGTTACTAAAGTTTTTCGTCCTCTGTTGGAATACCTGTGTTGTCGAACATGGTATCGAAGCCTGTTTGAAGACCCGCTCTTGTTGTAGATCGAGATCGTGAAGCCGAGTTGCCTCATATCCATTTTCTGTCATTTTCGTACATTTCTAGGTTGAGAGGACTGTTCCATTGCGTCCAAAGTTCTCGTTTTAGTTAGGAACACTTTTCTTTTCACTCGAAATGGTTTCTGTTTGCCTAAGATATGACCATTACAGTCAGATCCGGAAGTATAAAGCTTGAATATGCATTTTTAATTTTTTTTTGCAGAGTAGTATTTTGGTTTTATTTCGGTTTTGTTTTATTTATTTATGGGTTGCTACTCTTTTAGATCTTCGTATGATATTTTTCCCACGCCCTGTGCGATCTCGAAAAATCAGAAACATATAGGAAAATGTGCATCTTCCAGGTAAGCTAACCGAGATCTAACCCTTGTTGTCATCGAGAAGCGAAATTTTTTTCTTGTGTGATTTTTTTTTTTGTTTAGCACGCTCTCCAAGGCCGTCTTCCGAAGAAACAACAACAACACCCCCAATCCTCCTTCTGAACATTACAATATGTTTTGCTAGATTATTTGGTTTAAAGTTTCCTTATTAAGTAAGAGGTCTTGAGTTCAAGTCTCTCTTTTGTTACTTTTTTTTTGAAAAAGTTCATGCTAAAATTGTAAAGTGTATTTCACTTCAAGTATAAAAGTGAATCACTAAAAGTAGCTTTAATATTTTATTTTAGAGTTATTTATTTTGCATGCATATTTTTTGTTATAAAGTAACTTCATTGTAAAAGTGACCCCCACTTCTCTTTATAAAAGTGGGTCACTTCATAAAGCATCTTACACAATCACGTGGTCAGTTGGTTACCGTTTATGCCTTTTTTTAAAAGGGCATAACTGTCACATCGGAAGTCCATTTTCAGTGTCGTTGTTTTTAAAACCACATAATTTTTCGAGATCTTTCCATACAGATCATCAGTTTCACTTTTTAAATCCATATTATTTGCATATGTCTTCTACAAGTAATGTTTTGCTTACCAACAAAAACTACTTCCAATGGAAATCTCATATGGAAGATTTATTAAGAAGTAAAGGCTTGTACCGGATTACCTTGGGAAAGGAAAAAACACCCACTGATGCTGATAAGAAAGCCAAGTGGGATAATAGGAATGATAAAGCACGATGACTAATCATAATTTCCATCTCTCCCGATTTAAGGTACCACCTTCAAGAAATTGATGACCCCGAATAAGCTTGGGACAAGATTGAATCTGTGTTTGGTAAACTCAATATTATTCAAGCACAAAAGTTAGAAAATCAAATACTGACCTTGAGTCCAAATGTGTTTTCTTGCCTTGGAGACTATTTATCTAAGTTTAAAACACCCTTAATTTTATGTGAATAATGTAAGATAAAAATGGAGGAAGAGCGTTGCATCTATCTTATTCTTTCTAAGCTAGGTAGTGCATATTATGTGTTTGTAAATACCTTTTATGCCATGAGAGAGGATCTAGGGAAATCTTATGAAAACCCCACTCTTGAGTCCTTTTATTCTTCTTTGATTAGAGAGGAGGATAAGCATGTACAACTTGGAGTGATCAACACTGTAGGTACCTCCAACAAAGCCTTAGTTGCCCAGTAGAAAGATAAATACAAGTATCCCAAGAAGTAACATCCTTGCTACAACAAAAAACAACATAAGGGTCCCAAACCCGCTCAGACAACTTCAGCTCCTAATGGTGACAAATGAGCAAAATATAAAAATAAGAATACTAACCGACATTGCAACTTTTGTGATAAAAATGGTCATGATGAGTCCAAATGTTTCAAGAAGATGGCAGCTTTAGAAGCAACGATGAAGAAGCACAACATCAATATTGATTCTACTTCTTCTTCTTCTTCTCATGGGCATGCCCTTTCTGCTTCTGGTTTCTCCTTCAATTCAAATTCTACTTCTACTTCTACTTCTGATGAGTGGCTTATTGATTCTGGAGCATCTTATCATATGGCTAAGGATAGAGCCATATTTTCCACTCTAAATGAATGTAACACCTAGAAAATATTTGTTGGTGATGATAGATATCTTAGTGTTGAAGGATCTGGAATAGTTCTAGTAGAAAATGGTCATTTCAATAATGTATTATGTGTTCCAAGTATTTCTTGTAACCTTCTATCAGTATATCAAATCACTCATTCAAGTGAAGGAAAAACCGTAGAGTTTTCACCTCACCAAGTTGTAATCAAGGATCTAAAATATCCTAAGCATGTTCTTGCAACTGGAATTGCTGATGATATTACCAGGTTGTACAAATTTGAAAACTTTGGGTCATCATCTTTTTCATCAGTTTTTGTTGCTCATAGCGATGACTCGAGAAAACTTTGGCATGAGCATTTTGGTCTTCTAAACTATTGCTCATTGCAGAAACTATGTAATCAATAGATGGTGACTGGTCTTCCTCTTGTTTCATGTAGAGATGGTGTTTGTGTCAATTTTGTTCTCGGCAAACATCATCAGGACAGTTTTGAAAAATGTGCCTCTTGGCATGCCTCGGGTCCTTTGCAGCATGTTCACAGTGATTTGTGTGGTCCACTTTCTTCTCCTTCTTTTTCTCGGTGCAAGTATTTATTAAATTTCATTGATGAATTTTCCAGGCGTACTTGGGTTTATTTCTTAGAACTAAAGAGCGAAGTTTTTGACAAGTTTTTGGCCTACAAGGCCCTTGTAGAAAAGCAATTTAGAAATCAAATTCAAAGGTTAAGAACAGATAATGGAGGCGAATATGTGAACAATAATTTTACAAGTTACTGCACTACACAGGGAATCCAAATGCAACACATTGTTTCATATACACCACAACAAAATGGTGTTGCTGAGAGAAATAACCACACATTAAAATAAATGGCTAACTGTATGATCCAATCTAAGGGATTAAGTCTAAAGTATTGGGTGGAAGCCATTAACTGTGAAAATTACATAGTAAATCGCACTCCCACAAAGGATCTTAAAAATATAACACCATAAGAAGATTGGACTAAAATTAAACCAGATGTAAGTTACTTCCGTGTATTTGGCAGTATAGCATGGGCTCACATTCTTGATGAGAAAAGGAAAGCATTGCAGCCTAAAAGTGAGAAGTGTATATTTGTTGGTTATTCTGAAGATGTCAAAGGTTACAGACTTCTTCAATCACATTGTAATGAAATTATTATTAGAAGAGATGTTAAATTTGATGAAAATCTCTTGGCCTGGGAGCCCAATTCGACATTTGTGCCTTCTTTGTCTTGCGAGCCTAATTCGACAGTTGTGCCTTCTTCGGCCTACGAGCCATATTCGATGTTTGTGCCTTCTTCTGATATGGTTACTTCTTTAGATGATGACAGTGAGGATGAAAATACACCTCTACCTGATCACCCTCCTCTAGATGAGTCATTTGAACCTGAACCAACACTAGTTCCACCGCTTCCTAGATGGGTCCGTTCAACACGAGAAGTAGCTAGTGGTCTTGTCGATGATCCTTTAGATCAACGTCGAACACGTTCACAGTTTTAGCGAGCCTCTTCTCTTTTGGCTCAAGTTTCAGAGACTCTTGATCCAGAAACATTTGCAGAAGCTTCAGGTCATCCATATTGGGATATAACAATGAATGAAGAGTATCGTTCTTTAATGGAAAAAGATACTTGGGATCTTGTACCTCTTTTGTACCTCTTCCAAAAGGAAGAAAACTTGTCAGATGTAAATGGGTCTACAAAATTGAGTATGTATCAGATGGAAGTGTTGAAAGACACAAGGCTCAGTTAGTTTCCAAAGGATTTTCCCAAGTTGAAGGAATTGACTATAATGAAACATTTTCCCCTGTAGCGAAAATGAACTCCAACTGCCTTGTTCTTTCCATTTTCGCCTCACATAAATGGGAGGTCCATCAGACGGATGTTAAATTTTCCTTCTTGCATGGCAATTTGAAATAAGAAATCTACATGAAACAACCTCCTAGATATGTACAGAATGACTCTAGCCTTGTTTTTCGCCTTAAAAAATCTCTTTATGGTCTCAAGCAAGCTCCCCAAGCTTGGTATGCCAAAATGGACAAATTTCTTATTGCCATTGAATTATCTAGATGTCATTCTGATCCTAATGTCTATACCAAGAAAGTAGGAAGCCATCTCATAACACTTCTCCTTTATGATGATGACCTTATCCTTACTGGTAGTGACCCAACAATTTTAAACCATATGAAAACCAACCTTAAGAAGAAATTTGAAATGACCGACTTAGGCTTTTTGCACTATTTCCTTAGCCTCCAAGTTTTGCAAACCAATGAAGAAATTTTTCTTTCCCAGTCTAAGTATGCTTGTGACCTTATTCCTTGCTTTCACATGGATGATTGTAAACCAACCCCTTCTCCCTTACAGTCTGGAGTCAAGATTACTTTCACCTGTACTTCTCTTGAAGTTGATGCCACCCTGTACCGTTAATTAGTTGGTAGCTTCTTATACTTGACTCATACCCGTCCTGATATTTTCTTTGATGTTGGTCTTGTTTCCTGATATATGCAAACACCCCATGAAAGCCATTGGAAATAAGATAAAAGGATACTTCACTATGTCCGTGGTAGAGTTCAGTTCGAGATACATTACAGTTCAGGGGGGACTCCTTTATTGGTCGGTTTCACAGATTTAGATTGGGCTAGCGACCCTGATGATCAGAAGTCTACTACAGGTTATGTTTTCAGCCTTGGTTTAGGACCTATCACTTGGGCATGTAAGAAACAACATACTATTGCACTTTCTTCAGCAGACGCAGAGTACCGAGTAGGGGTAAATGCAAGTTAGGAAGCCTTGTGGCTTCGACATATCCTTTCAGAGTTTGGATTCCAGCAGCAACATCCGACCAGTCTTTGGTGTGACAATCAGAGTGCCATCAAGCTTGCCAAAGACCTAGTTCAACATCAACGTAGACAACACATCGTGATACACATGCACTTCATTAGAAAGATCATTCATGATTAATTTATTGAAGTGCTCTTTTTCCCTACAAAAGATCAAGTTGCAGACATTTTTAGAAAGTCTCTTATAGAAGCGAAGTTTTCCAAACTTCGATCTATTATAGGAGTTCAGGTAGTTTCCATTAAGGGGGAATAGGCTCTAATGCATCCTTCCTTCTCCTATTGTGTCACTATTGTAAATCCTTCAATCCTATCCCAAGTTGTTCTTAAGGGGGGATGTTAGGATATTTAGACACTTAGGAGTTAGTTAAGATCTACTTGGTCTATTGTGTCATTAGGTAAAATTGTGTTTTCTAGTGTGTTTCTTTAGTATGCATTAGTATGCATTTGTATTTAGGAAATCTGACGGTCACGATATGTTCCCGACATAGAGTGATCCGACGGTTCATACCCTCCTCGATCTTAATGGCCATTGATCCGTGGCTTAACACCCAATTGGTCCATGATCTCTATTTAAAGAGCATGGAGGGTCATTTTTCAATGATCGATTGTGAGAAACTCTCTGTAATATTTTTCTTTTCATTAACAAACTGCTCCAAGTGGCCATGTTGGCTGGGGCCATTGATGTTTCCCCGTAGGGGTTTTACCACGTGAAAACATTGGTGTGTTGATCTTTGATCTAGTTATGTGAGTGGTTACTGAAGGTGTTCATCCTATATTGTATTACCTGTGTTGTACAACACCCAGTACCCACAAAAAAGGTAAAATGGATTAAAATGGTTTGAGTAGGTGGATTGGTAAGACTGTAGAAAGAGGAAAAGATAACATAAGTAATTGTAGATCAATCCTCCACCATTGATCTATGGAGTCATAAGTATCATGAATAATGAAGGCATTTAAACTACATATCAGACAAAAGGATTTTATGTGGTGATGAGGAGAAGGAAGATAAAATGTGTCTGAGTGATGAACCATGATAGATGGGTAAGATGAAAGAAAATCCTCCACCATCTCAAGAATCCATAGATAAGAGAGATGCTACATCCAGACAAGAAGAAAAATAAAAAGTGTCTGGTGAACCATGAAAGATGGACATGATGACAATAGATCCTCTACCACCTTAGGAATCCATAGATCAGAGAGATTGCATCTAGATGATAAAAACAAAAAATGTTTGATGAACCATGAAATATGGGCAATATGACAATAGATCCTTCATCACCTCAGGAATCCATAAATCAGAGAGATTACATCTAGGCAAGAAGAAACATAACAACATGTAAACTAAGAATATGGTGTGATAAAAAAAATTCAAAGGAATATTCAATAACATAATATTTACAATCCAAGCCCTCGGGCTTACAAACTAAAAATAAATATCCCTTCTCATAAAACGCTCTTAACTCTCTAGCCTCTGAAAAAAACCCCACCTTTACAAAATCTAAACTAATCCATTTATATCATATCAATCCAAAACTTTCAGGAGTGTGACCTGGCCATCTTATTCAAAGCCTTTGTCTGCGCATCCTTATGTCAGACTGTGCATGTTTTCTCCTACAAGCTCAGGTCAATATGGGTTTGTAAGATGAAACCATCCATCGTGGTACCTTAAACTGAAGGTCCTGCCTCCTCAACCAGAGCTTCAACGCATTCTATTTATGGACTGAGCCGAGGTTTCAGATACCAGCCCCTTTCCATTAATTGAATCCTCCTCGAGATCGGAGCATGGCTGAACGATTAGCAGGTGACCACGTGCCACTCCTGGATTGGGAATTGAATAAGAATATGGGTTCGGGCCATGCAAGTTAGACTTTATTTATCGACTGAAATCCTCTTGGGATCAGGATGCATTTTGAATACTAGGGGATGACCACATGTTGTTGTTTGATACGACGTTGTAAGGGCATGTTATTTCAGGGTCGTCAAAATCAGTTTGGACCCACACTGCTTTCAGACCCGAAATGCACCACTTCTCGCCACGTATCCACCCTACAAAACCGTGGTTTGGATTTTGGCCCGCCCTTTGGATTTTAATGCCCATGCAGTTTGTGGCACCAAAATTACTGGTGTTTGTTGATCCAATTGCGATCTGCGATCTGGGTGAACTGACTATTTTTCACCCCTGCCAAAGTTTAACTACCTATCAACACTAGGATCCTTCTAAATGCACTTACATATGGCGCTAATTTGGCGCTCGGGGACTTTTGATGCTAAACAATAACACCTCTTGGAGGATGATCTCCCGATGCTGATGTGGTGGCCTAACACCACTATGTTGATGTGTCACGATTGAGGGGTGACATGTGTCACTCGAAAATAGGCTGAAGACATGTCCAAAAATTCTTGAAATGAGTGCCATGTGTCAATGCTAGATGTATGCCTCGTGTCTTCAACTCTTCGAAGTTCAGAAGATTTTGAATGAAAAGTATATATAACTCCCAGAGTGATGAAATTGTGAAGTGATTAGCAGGTTCTGATCACTTAATTAAGCCTGGATTAAGCCTCTTTTATCATTTAAATATTTTGGGACTTCAGGGCTTCGGGCTTTGGAGAACTGTGATTTCTCTGGATGGAAAAATCATGGAGTGACACTCTCCCGGAGCTGACGCGATGACCTGACATCAATGTGATGATGTGTCACAGAAAGGAGGGTGACACGAGTCACTTGGAAACAAGTGGATGATATTCCCAAAGGTTCCTGGACTAAGTGCCATGTGTCAGCGCCAAATGGACAAGTGGCGAAAGAACTGAAACCCCATAGCAGAAACACTTTGGGAATTTGCAAACAAGGAGGCAGAAAGAATGTCGAAGCTCTAGATTTCAGAGTAGATTTGAGCCACTAGATCTGGGAGGACACACAACAGAGATACATGCACTCCATGGGAATGTCCTCTGGAGGAAACCAAAAAGAGAGGAGCCAAAACTCCCAAAACCCGAACTCCGAAGTAAATCATGCCCGTCTGTTGGAGAAGAACATGCGGGGCTTGATTTTTAATTCTGGGGCTTTTGTCTGGCGCTAAAACTTGCACAAATTTATAATTTCAAATACCCAAGGGATGCTAATACGAGCTTCACAGTGGATCTCTACCATTGATAATTGAACATGCCTATTGCTTGCCTCAAGCCCACAATAAACCGCTTTGAGTGCTGCACTTTGTGCTCATGGATGCTTCCTGTGCAAGCCACAAAATTGGATGACCTGCTAACCTTGAAAACTATATGTGATAACAGGTGTTGGAGTTGAGAGTCAGCTTGCCTACTTTCAGAGGTATATTGCATGCGATATACCTTCTCCTGGTGATTTTTCAGGTGGTTGATGGATAGTTACAAATCACCTTGTTCAGACATTAGGTGCCTCTCACTATTACTGTCAACCATTTCACACCTTATTATTGACAGTCATTCCATTAGCTATGCAATTTTATATTATGTGGATTCTTTTATACAAAGGCCACGATTTATTAGGTGGTCTACCATTTTCTTGAGGCAGTTTTGTATAGCACTGGATAGATGTCATGCTATGAAATATGGGAGGGGGAACTTCCCATTCGCTTCAGAGTTATTTTTTTTTTTTTTTTGAGAGGCTTCCAGAGATGAGACATAATTTTGTCTATTGGCCTCTTAGGCTGATGACCAAGGTGCGGATGCACATGTGGGGTGAGATGATGGCCAAGAGGGCCATGCCCTATTTTTCAGCTAGGATTTCTAGGGAGGCACTTGATCTATTATTTAGTGAGGTAGATCACATTTTCTTGATGGTGTCGTGCCCTTATGTGGGGATGGATTGGTGAGGATGTCTCAACATCCTCTTCACAATGGATGAATGACAAGATGATCGAGGTAAGATTTAAATTAATCTTGTACTTTCATTTTATTTTCTTACTTAATTAGAATAAATTTTATTCTAGCATGTTCTTTAATGTATTTTATTAAATTTTTTAATGAAATTGTCGACTAATTATTAACTTGTGTTATATTTTGCAGATGTTGGCACATTTGTTGGTGACATGCATCCTATCCCTCCATCTGATGCAGATGAGGAGATGGATTAGGCTGCAATAGGTCAAGGTCCTTAGCCGCATATACCACTAGGCATGCAACATAGGCCAGATCTTAGATATAGGATGGAGGTGTGTGACAGACCAAGTGTAGTTTTGGTTGGTGTGGGAGTCCTCCCTATCCATATGAGATAAATTAGGGCTGACCCTAATCTCTTGCATCTTTGGATGGACTTGTCGCATGATATGAAGTCTCTTATGCGTCATATCGTTGGAGATACCAAGTTACTAGTGGGGATGAGGCATGCCACATCGTCCATCACTTATGATGATGAGGGTGGTGATGGCGACGCTTCTTCTTCAATACCTCCTCCTAGTCCTCCTTCGAGTGATGGTGGTGCTTCTGCTTGAATATATCCTCCTCGTCCTCTAGGTGATGATGTTGATCAAGGTATAGGTGATCATGTCAATGTTGCATATCAGGGTGGTGATGTTGATTGGGGTGGTGATTTCTCTTCTTCTTCAGTACCTCCTCTTCCTCCTCCTCCTCCTCCACCTTTCCTAGATGAGTAGGGCACATCACCTATTTTTCCAAAGAATGCTTCGCCTAAGAGACTACAACTAGATATTTAGTTATANTATATATATATATATATATATATATATATATATATATATATATATATTGTTCATGTTGATGTACTTAATTTATATGTTGATGTTGATGTTGATTTACTTAATTTATATGTTTATGTTGATGTTGATGTTAGGTCATGTTAAATTATATTAATCTTCAACCTTACTTTGTATCACAATTTTACAAATTAGTTTACTTGAAAGTACTATGTGAGAATTGGTCCTTATTTCGAGAATATTGATTTTGTTCATAAGTTCATAATGAAAAATTAAAAATAGTTATGATAAGCTCAATTAGCATTTATAAGATATTTGTGATATTTTAACTTCTTCTTAATTATAATTTGGTCATATTTTTTTATATTCCCATAAGTAATACAAGTCTCAAAATCTCTAATTCAACATTTTGTTACTATACTAAAAGGATGCACGAATATCAAACTTAACCAAGAAAAGAAAATAAGTTATAAAAAGGGTAAAGATATTTCTTATGTTATTAATTAAAGTTTCAAAAGTTAAAAGTAAGTTATATTAATCTTTAGGCTTACTTTGTATCACAATTTTATAAACTAGTTTACTTGAAAGTACCATGTGAGAATTTGTCCTCATTTCAAGAATATTACTTTTGTTCATAAGTTCATAATGAATAATTAAAAATGGTTATGTTAAGCTCAATTAGCATTTATAAAATCTTTGTGATATTTTAACTTTTAATTGTAATTTGGTCATATTTTTTTATATTCTCATAATTAATACAAGTCACAAAATCTCTAATTCAATTTTTTTTTTATTGTACTATAAGGATGCATGAATGTCAAACTTAATCAAGAAACATGTACAAAAACATAAAAATATCCTATGTTACATGTTGTTAATTGTTGTTGTAATCAATATTAAGAATTGAATTAGCTTTTAGGAGAAGAAAATCTATTTCTTACCCACAAATAAAAAGAGGGGATAAATATAGGGGATAAGGGATAAAAAAATGTTATGATACATATGTTTAATTCAATTTTTAATTATACATTTATTATTATTATATATTATATGTAATATAAAATTAAAAATAACTTAATATATTATATTTTATTATGTTATAATTAATATATAATATAATATAATATAATATAATATATTATTATATTTATAATATAAATTAATATATAACATAATATATTATATTTATTATATTACATAATACATTATGTATTTTATTTTTATGTAATATCTTAAGTATATATTATTATATGGGTTTAGAGAGGGACAAATGCATTAGTTATTTAAGGACAATGATGTTTTTTGTTTTTAAACTCACTTAAGAGGCTCATTTTAGATTTGACTATTCCCCTAATTAGTAAGTACAAACTCAAAATTAAAAACTAATAGAATAAGATATGGTGATGATATGAAATGGTGGGTAACACAAATACATTTTAAAATTATGATATAAAATATTTGATATTTACAATACAATAATATATTGTTTTTTAAAGTAAAAGTTAAAATTAAAATACCAAAAGTTCAAAAATCATCTAGATTTACAATGGAAAAATATTTGTATCATTTACACATAACATTTAATTATATCATCCAATCAAAAAATTAATAATATTCGTATCAAATATTAAATACTAAAAACATTATTTTTTTAATAATCAAAATATTAAATCCACTATAGATTTGAAAACATAAAAGAAGTAATTAAAGAATAAAACATGTATAATATATCACTCTCCATTTTCATTGCCCTGATTATCTTCCTCACTTTGGATGATAACATTGTTGTTCTCAAAAATATGTTTTGATCTAGGGTCATGTCTAAATACAAACCACCAATCCCTATCCAACATATCTGGGTAAATAACACTTGGTTGTAATGTTTTGGTAAAACGTAAGGCTCCTTAGCTTCATCCCACATATTTTTAGACTTGATACATATCATCCCACTATCACGATATTCCTTTAAATTATTCCAATCAAAGCTGTCCCACCACTTGCACCTAAAAGTAACACATTGGAAAGAAGAGAAGTCCACTCGAATGATATCTTGTATCTTTCTGATGTAACCTAACTTCCCATGTATGGTGTTTTGATCGCGGTGGCTAGCATGACTACATTGGTCAAACTCAACTTCCACTTTGTAGTCTTGTGTCATGTGTTCATCATAGACATCCTCTGTGTGAAAATGATGTCCATATGCCCACATAAATGGGAACAAATGAACCTATAAAAAGTGAACAAATCACATTGTCAATATGTGTCTAATAACCTGACCATTAAAATATAAAATAACATAGATGTACTTACAATTCAAATGTGCATTACGAAGTTAAAAATTATGTACAAAAATAGATTATTACTGAGTTGTTGCAACCAATCCCTATGTTTAGTTCATCCTCTTCTTCATGTGGGTAACAAACGGATTCACCATATTTCTCTCTGAATTGGTTGACAACCCAACTATTGGGCATATCATTGGCATATTTTATTTAAAATGATCAGGATAAGGCATGCTTCTACCATTCAACCGTATGAATTATTTCTTGTCACTTTCCCATTTCATCCTTTTTTGTGCGTACAATGCAACCCACGATTGTGTTGCCTTCGAATTGTAAATAATGAGTTTATTTATGGCATCAATTTCTAAATTTGTTGATGTATTCATGAAATGAAACCAGCATATAGTACATATGAGATCATGATCAAAATATATATTATGAAGTTCAGTGTGAATAGTTACTGTGTAGAAATTTGACAAATCATAAGTTGCTTACTCTTTATCAAGCACCTTTTTTCATTCATTTGGAGAAACTCCCCTTCTCTTTTGTCTTCATCCCTTTCTTCATCCCAAATCACTACACCTAGTGTGTTTCCGATCTGCTTGATGTACTCACTGGCATAATAGAAAGACCCATATGATATGTACCCCTCTTCTATAGACCCCTCTGGTTTTTCCCTTTGACAAACAAATCCTTTCAATTTCTTCATGTACCTCTCTAAAAAAAAAATCCAATGACAGGAGACCACCCTAGCTAATTCAACCTCATCTACTAGGTGAATTAGAATATGAAACTACAAGTCCATGAAACTTGGCGGAAGCTCCTTCTCAAACATACAAACAATCTCAACTATCTCTTGACGCCACCATGGAATTCTAGCCATATGAATCTCCTTTGATGTGATCCAATGTACAAATTCATAAAATCTAGATATGGCATGCCTTAGGTCATGGGGTTAGTCATGGTTCACACACCCACACACGAGCATAGTATAATGACACTACAAAGTAAACTCATACAAATTATTTCTATTTTATCCCATTGCATAAAACAAAAATTGCAAATAATAAAAACATATTTTTAACATACATCGTACCTTTAGAAGGTTCAAATGGTCATGTGATTTCAACCCCAACAAATGGTCTTGACACATAGTGAAACAACGTCACAGGGAAGACCCATATAAATAAGGCACCTTCACACCCAATATAACTTCCTTTTCCAAAGAAAGATCTTCTTTCTTCAAAATCCATGGAACTTCACCTTCTTTGAAAGACCAAGAGGGACCAACCTCTCCTCTACTTTCTTTTCTTGGACAATGTTTCTTTTTAGTTTTTGAAGAAATAAGATCTCTCCTCACAAACAATGTGTCACTTTCATTCGATGATATCTTCCTCCATAAAGAAGATGGTTTTTTTTTTAAATATATGCATGGGATCTAGTAAGTAGGCAATCTTAAGATGCTCCCAATATGGGAGCTCATAAAAGATAGATTTCCTTTACATCCCAATGGGAAATTTCTCAACATAGGTGTCGAATAATTATGGATCATCGAACATAGGCTCCCCATTTGAATCAAACATTTTTATAATCTCCTTCTCCTTCTCTCTCTCATATTCTCTAAGCCATTATGTTGGTGTCAATATTGTAGGCCTTTGGGTTCTCTCTAGTTTACCGTTGAAAGAAGATTTTGCTCTTCTATAAGGGTTTTCTTCTTGGAGGAATACCCGCGAGCAGTCCTATGTTGGATTTCGTAGGTGCTTGGACCAACTAGCCTTCAAAGAAGGTCCACAACATTTACATCCATGAGATCCTTTAGTTACAAGACCTACAAAATTATTGTATACATAACACGTTAGCGTTTAATAATAAAACACCAATCAAAACAAATTAAATATGAAAATAAATATTGTTACGTATATAAACAAATCAATAAACATCTTAATTACCATAGAAAACTCCTAAGCATGTATAATCATGTGTGGTGTAAGAACATATGCCATACAATGTAAAACTCCTCTCTTTTGTGATGGGTCTTGATACATCGTATAGATTCATCCCTTCCCATAATTCCTTCAATTCATCTACCAATGGTTGTAGGTAGACATCCATATTATTCACTTGTCTTCTACTAGGGACTATAAGATCCAACATAATATGTTCATTCTTCATGGACAACCATGGGGGGATATTGTTATTGATCACTACTACAGGCCAAATAAAATAGTTGGTGTTTTGGAAGGAATATGGGTTCACGCCATCCATTTCTATGTTGAGTCATAGACTTCATACTTCATCCTTGAAATTTTTTGGCCATGTATCCTCTATATGATTCATGTCTATTGAATATTTGGGATTCACATAACTCCCGACTCACTTCTATGCAAGGAATGTCATCCCTGCAACATAGCTAATACTTTGCAATGAAAGAGCCTTTGAATCCTTGGTATTATAGGAATGTGCCTCAATATCTAATGAGGAGGACCATGTAATTTACCATTTTTATTTGATTTATGGTACCTGTCATGCCCACATTTCAAACATATCTCTTTGTCTGCATATTATCATCTATATAGAATACAATAATTCAGACATACATGATATGATATACACTCAACACCCAAAATTTTCAACAACTACTTTGCCTCTTTGCAACTACCGGGAAAAACATTATCACTAGGAAGAACCTTATCTTTGAATATCCTACAATTAGTGGGAAATACAAATGTACAAGGTCATTTAATGTTATAAAAGAAACCATTTCTAATGTTTATTGTGTGACAAGATTTCTCAAAATTAATATAAGGCACTTGCTGGTCAATTACCTCAATATTGTCGAGAAACATGCATTTGACATGCCAAACGTTTCTTTCACCTTGTGCAGTAACATTGTTGTCCCAAGATAGGTAGACTTTGACCAGGAACTAGGTCTAAAGAGAGGGGTGGTGGAAGCAGATTTTAGGCTTTCAAAAATGGTATCATTGATATGAGCATCATCCCATAGATCATCATTCTACAATGTGTCTAACAACATTGTCTCCATGGAATTTGTATCCCGTAAGTAATCATCTAGACCAACCTCTTTTTTATTGTCTCCATTTCCAACTTTTGAAGAAATACTAGCATTGTTGTTTGTTGTAGTCATTCCTAATTGGTGAATCTGGACATAGTGGGAATTGAATACCTGGTTGATTCAACCATTCTTGGTACATTTCCTCTCCAAATTGTGCTTGCATTGCAACCTTCTCTTAGGTTGAAATTGTTATGGGGTGCAACGAAAGATGGTGGGTAGGTCTCTCATCATCACAAGAATCCTAATTTCAAAAATATTGAACATTAGTACATCGATGATATTAGTAAGCATAATGCAATAATTCGTTTGTTAAAATTACATTATACCAAATAATTATTATCATCGTCGACTAAGGATTGCGACTAGAAGATGGAATGTCACAACTGGCAGGGCAAAGCATCTATCCATTTTCATCTACCAACTTCTTGCAGTATGTTGCTCCTGATAAGAACTTCAGACATTTTTTAATCGGTACTGGAATATTTTTTGCATTTGAACTCAATTTTGAATCAAGATCTTGCAAATTTGGATACATTTTTATTCAGATTGACATGGATAAAAAAAAATCAATGAGATAATTGAAACATAAATAAAATAAGTTAAAGTTACAAGATATGTAAAGGGAGAACTCCACGATGGACTTTGAGCAATATAGAATGGACTAGAATTTGACGAATTGGCCATTTGATCATATAATAAGGTTTCCTCCCTGTATTTCAACAAAATTAACAACACATTTTCATGTACATATCTAAAATAAATTTCGAGGACCATACCATTTGAGGAATATAGTTTTGAAACCATTTTTTAAGAATAAGGTGATATAAAACGTAAAATGTATACTGAAGTATTGCAAGTCATGTGAATTCATCCTAAAAGATAATTTGAGATGAATATATTATTTATGTGCAAATAAAAGTTCAAATAACTTTAAAATCATAACAATGCACTTATAAACCATAAATGCATCAGTGCACATATTAATAATAAGCATCGGTGCGTTGAAAAATCAACCACACAGTGTTTCTAGATTTTGTTAATAACATTTTTTTTATAAGTCTTTGGTGCGTCAAATAATATGGGCGCACTGGTGAGTAATGTAATATGTACGCATCGGTGCGTAATGTAATATGGACACATTAGTGCATCTTACATAAAAACATCATCGTTCCAAAAAAGTAAAAAGAAGACATGATTTTTTTAAACAATTAACAAAGAGCGGAAATCAAATTTCAGAGTCATTTAAATACTAAAAAGTTATTCACTATTTCATTATTTTGCAAAATTTTGCAAGGGAGAGACTTGCAAGAGAGACATACAGAGGAACACTGCGGAGGATAAGAATACTTTGGAACCACAATATTATTCAGGATATGAGAATTTGAAGGGTATGATGATTCACTCTAAACCCTTTTCATAATTGTTTTTTGATATTAAGAAGGTATTCAATATTTTCATTATTTTTCCAAAATTTATAGGAGACAAATTTGGAAGAGAGACATGTTGAAAAGTCAAAAAGAAACATGTGTCTAATTTACATTTCCCTTAAATAAATTGGACAACAAATATTAATCTATTATCTCATAATTACTTGAAATAATTAACTGAAATGGAAACTCAGTTAACTATGGGAAATTTGAGTTCAAAGGTTGGCGGGTAAGACATGGAGGTGACTTGAAGTTGTAACATAGTTATAAGTGTAGTTATGAGAGTGGTGAAGTAGTTTAACTCAGTTAAGTGAGTTAAGCCCAGTTGTACTAGTTGTAACTGAACTTACACTAGTGAGAGTTCAGTGAATTAATTATTAATTAATTCAAATCAATGAACTCACATGCAACTGAAGATTCACCATGGTTAACTACATGCATGCTAGATCCAGTGGAGACCCAGTTGAGATAACAGGTGAAAGGGAATGTTTGGCTATTAGTTGTGATTTGAGTGAAGTGCACTCATGCAATCACACACATAGTGGATGTGCCCATGAGCAATGCATAGCCTAGGAAAGAGGCATTCAAATTCATTTGCATGGTTTTCATTGCAGGGATTGCGCAGAGGAGGCAGGATGTCTGGAGATAGAATATTGGCACATGACTTTGTCAATTTTTGTATGACAGTGTGAGACGATTGTATTGTACTGAGAGCTCTTGGATTAGAGTTTTGTATGAGATTTTTTCATGATCCATGATATACATGATATATGATAGTGGGGTTTTTAGCTTTACGCTTTCTCGAAAAAACTTTTGTGTTATGTGTTCTTGATATTTCACTTTGTGATCATGGTTTAATATGTTGGACAACTGAGAGGGGGGGGGTGAATCAGTTGTTACCGTGCTTAAACAATTATGCTTCTTTTAAAATCTTTACTAGGCACTCAAAGATGATCACAATAATGCAGAGAAATAAACAAAGGCACATTCAACATCAGTCACATATATGAGAAATACAGAGACAGCTAATTCCCGAGGAAACCCATATAGGGTAAAAACCTCTTTTTCTTTATATGATAAGTAT
>ML778325.1:1733006-1749103 GCA_009831015.1 Picea engelmannii | reverse complement strand
AACTTGCTGAGAGCACCAACTCTCTATTTTCTCTAGCACCCACTAGAAGGAAGCACCAACCCCCTGGTTTCTCTAGCACCAACTAGAAGGAAGCACCAACTCCCTGGTTTCTCTAGCACCAACTAGAAGGAAGCACCAACTCCATGTGTTCAAGCACCCACTTGAACCTTTGAGGACACTAGTCCTCCCTAGCACCTCCCAACCACCCTGGTATATAAATTCCTTGTTGCTAAAACTTATTACAGTGATATAAAGTTATTCAATGGCTTACCAACCTTGTCGCTATTCTGTTACACTACTCTATTATGTCTGTAGCAGTGTTTTCTGCATGCCCCTTGCACTTTCTATTCTTCTGCCTTTTATACTCTCTGCGCCATATCCCTTCAATGCAACCTTCCTCTACTGTGCATTTCTGCACCTGCGCTCTACCTCCTTGCTCACACTTGAATTCTTCCCCACGACAACAACCCTAATCTCTTCTTTGTTCCACATTCTTATAGTCCCTGTGCTCCTTGTGCATGCAATATTTTCCATGCCTCTGCATGCTCACACCGCGCCAAATTCCTCCACAACTTGAGTGCTCTGTCTAATCATCATCATGACTCTTCAGCTTCTCTATTCCTTTTCCACTCGTTCAGCATCACTGTATGTTATACTAAGATTCCTCAGCCTCTCTGGCACTTTGAGACTCTTTGTCTTCTCTGTGAAAGTCGAGGTCACCTTCTCTGTTCCAGTTACAGGCCTCAATGCTCATCTAGCTATCCATTGCCTCCATGAACATCTTCATCCCTCTTGAAGATTCCCATAGAATCTTCACCTCCTCTGTCAATCATCCCCAAGTGTCTTCGAGTCCTCTGGGAGAAACCATCTGTGGTTTTTGGAAGTTACACTGTGTCATGCTACAACAACCCTCCAATCTTGTTCAAATTCACTTGCACCGTTGGATTGATTCCAAGGGATCTTGCATTCATTTCAGCATTTTGACAATTTGACATTCATGTGACCATGTGTCACGACATTCCTAGTCACGATCCTTGAAAAGGAGTTTGGTTTCTCTAGTTCTTTCCTCCATCTCTCGCTGATGTGACCAATGGCTGTGACCATAGCCTTATGCATAAGGCGCTTTTGTGATTTCACATTTCGTGAATCTGGAGATGAGACATCTCGACTCTCCAAGTCGCGATCCCCGAAACCCTGAAATGGCGTGGGATCAACGGTCCCGATCAACACTTGATCTGACGTCTCAGATCATTTCGCGATTTCACATTTCACAATTTCAACATTCTTGATGTTCAATGTTCTTGTCACTACAAAGTCCTGATCCACGAAACTCTGAAATGGGGTCAGATCAACGGTCCAGATCACATCTTGATCTGACAGCTGTGATTAAGTCGCGATTTTGCATATCGTGATTTCGGGATTCCTGTGGTTATTATTCTTTGACATCTCCAACTCTCAATCCGTGAAACTCCGAAATGGACTGGGATCAACGGTCCAGATCAAACCTTGATCTGATGGCTCAGATTATGTCGCGATTCCGCATATCGCAATTTCAAGATTCTTGTGGTTATTATTCTTTGACATCTCCAACTCTCGATCCGTGAGACTCTGAAATGGACTGGGATCAACGGTCCAGATCAAACCTTGATCTGATGGCTCATATTAAGTCACGATTCCACATATCGCGATTTCAGGATTCTTGTGGTTATTATTCTTTGACATCTCCAACTCTCGATCCGCGAAACTCCGAAATGGGCTGGGATCAATGGTCCAGATCAAACCTTGATCTGACGGCTCCAATTAAGTCATGATTTCACATATCGTGATTTCGAGAAGTTAGGGAACCCCGCTCCTTTGACTCTCCAGTCAATGAACTGACGATCTTTCCCGACGTGTCCTGCCTGATGATGGACGGTCCTCCTTCTTTCGGTATTTTGTGAGCCCACTACTCCTTGAACTTTAAAGAACGTGCAGGTTCTCCTTGATCCGACGATGGTCGGATCCCGTGCTTGGATTTAATTCCTGAGATCTATCCTCCTCTTCAACGCTCTCTTCTTGTCTACATTGAGAACTGACAGCCATCGAGAATTCTGAATTGTTGATCCAATGATCACGGTTGCTGCTCTTCTCTGATTATCACTGCGCTGCTGATCATCGTTGCTGTACTCAAGCCATCATCATTTTTGTACTTGCCATCAATGAAAAGCATACACTGCCTGTAAAACATGCCAACAATCTCTCCCTTTGTCATTGATGGAAACTAAGGCACCCGAATTCTTTTCTCCCCCTTTGACATCAATATCAAAGAAAAAACATGCTCCCCCTGAGTTGTTGCAGTAATTTTAGGAGGCATTAGATATTCAAATAATAAAAAAATCCCCCTAAGACGATGGAATCTTTTAGGTGTGAGACGAAATGATACCCAGCTTCTGTCTGAGATATTCAAAAGGTGTCTTGGCTAGGGGTTTAGTAAAGATGTCTACAATTTGTTCTGTAGTGGGAATGTAATGGACCTGAACAGTCTGCTTGGTGACCTTCTCTCCCAGAAAATGATATTTTATGGGAATATGCTTGGTCTTGGAGTGGAATACAATATTTTTAGACACACTAATGGCACTAGTGTTATCACAATGAATTGGGATCGGTGCAGTGTATTTTACCTCTAAGTTTGCAAGTGTCTGAATCATCCATAATACCTGGGTGCAACAGGTAGCAACAACAATGTACTCTGCCTCTGTGGTTGATAAAGAAATGGAACCTTGCTTTTTACTAAGCTAGGCTTCTAAGGAGTCACCCAGGAAGAATGCTCCTCCACTGGTGCTTTTTCTCTCATCAACACATTTTGCCCAATTTGCATCTGAATAAACAGTCAACTGAAGATTTTGATTTATGGGATACCATAGACCATAAGTCATTGTTTCTTTTAAATACTTGAATATCCTTTTGATAGCTTGCAAATGACTCTGTTTGGGTGCAGCCTGATATCTTCCCACCATTCCTACAACATGCATTATGTCTGGGCGAGATGCTGTGATGTACATCAGGCTTCCTATCATTGATCGATATGAGCTTTGATCAACATCAGGTGAATCATCATCCTTGCTTAATTTACATCCAGTTACCATAGGTGTACCCACAGGTTTAGAATCTTCCATTTGGAACCTTTTCAACATTTCTCTTAGATATTTTTCTTGAGAAATGAACATCCCTTCGGGCCTCTGAGTAATTTGCAGACCAAGAAAAAATGACAGTTCTCCTATCATAGACATTTTAAATTCAGACTCCACGGTAGAAGAAAACCATTGTACCAGTGAATCCTTATTACATCCAAAGATGATGTCGTCTACATAGACCAGTATGATGAGAAAATCATTATCCTTTGTTTTAATATACAAATTGTTGTTAGTTGTTCCTCTCTTGAACCCTTTGTTTTTGAGATACATATCCAGTCTGTGATACTAGGCTCGAGGGGCTTGTTTTAAACCATATAAATCTTTCTTCAAATTGCATACTAAGTCAGGGTTATCAGACAATTTGACACCCTCTGGTTGTTCCATATAAAATTCTTCACTTAAATCTCCATTGAGAAAGGCTGACTTGACATCCATTTGGCAAACTTTAAACCTTTTATGACAAGCATAGGCAAGAAATATTCTGATAGCTTCTAATCTTGCTACGGGTGCAAATGTTTCATCAAAATCCAATCCTTCTATCTGAGCATAGACTTTACAGACTAACCTCGCTTTGTTCCTGATAATTTGTCCTTGCTCATTCAACTTATTCTTAAAGATCCATTTGGAGACAATGACGTTTTTATCTTCAAGTCTTTGAACCATCTCCCACGTATTGTTTTTCTCAATCTGATCAAGTTCTTCATTCATTGCTTTAACCCAATGGTCATCTTTGTTGGCTTCATCAAAATTCTTGGGTTCCATCATGGATATGAAGGATGTATGAGATTGTTCGGTGTTTTTGATTAGCTTTCTTCTAGTTTGTACACCTTTGTCTTTTCCCCCAATTATCTGACTTGCAGGATGATTCTTTTGAATGATTCTAGAGGAGGATTTTGTAGTTAACTGCTGATTTGAGTCTATCTGAGTGTCTGAGTCTTCATCTGATTCAGAGTCTTCGTTTTCTGATTCTTGGACCTGTTCATCTTAAGCTTTAGCTGCGTCTTCTATAGAAGACTCATTATTATACACCTCTCTAGCTGGGATTCCTTCATCAATTTTTACATCAATACAATCAACCATTTTATGCAGCCTCTTATTATAGCATCTGTATCCTTTACTGTTTGTAGCATACCCTAAGAAAATACCTTCATCCACCCTGTCATCATATTTGTCGAGGTTCTCATCATTATTCTTTATGTAGCATTTACTCCCAAAGACTCTGAAGTGTTTGATTGAGGTAGGTCTTCCAAACCATAATTCATAAGGTGTCTTGTCACTTTGTGGTCTGAGGTGGGCTTTGTTAAGCACATGGACTACTGTGTGTATTTCTTCTACCAAGTAGGTTTGACCAATGTTCTTCTCATTCATCATTGACCTGGCCATTTCCTGCACTGTTCTATTTTGCTTCTCAACTACTCCATTTTGTTGTGGAGTTCTTGGGATTGTGTATTCTCTCTTGATCCCATGCTCATCGCAAAATTCCTTGAAGTCTCTTGACATAAACTCTCCTCCCTGGTCTGATATTACTACCTTTAACCTCTTCCCTGTTTGAGTCTCATTTAAAGCCTTAAATATTTTAAACTTCTCAAATGCTTCAGTTTTTTCTTTGAGAAAGGCAACCCAAGTAAGTTTGGAGTAATCATCGATAATCATCATGAAGTAGTTTTATTTCCCCGTGCCTTCCTGTCTCGATGGTCCACATAAATCCATATGAACTAGCTGGAGTGGTTTCTCTGTTGAAGTAAAGATCTTGGACTTAAACTGTGTCATGTTTTGTTTCCCTACTTGACAGGGTTTACACATTGAGTCTTGGGGATTTGATATTCTCGGAAGATCTTTTACTGCCTCGAGGTTTTTGAGTTTGATTAAGTGGTCAAAGTTTATATTTCCAATTCTTCTATGCCATAACCAATTTTCATCATGTTTTCTTAGATGACATTCTTCTCTATTTTTTTTTAGCACATATACATTATTTTCCGTCCTTATGCCTTTGGCCACCACTTGTCCCGAGTTTACAAAATTTATCTTTCAGTCCTTGGACGTGAACAACACCTCGCATCCTCTGTCACACATTTGAATTACACTAAGCAGATTATGTTTCAGCCCATCCACAAATAGAACATCTTGGGCTTTTCCTTTTCCATTACTTAAGCTCACCATCCCTTTGCCTTTTATTTTCCCAGGAGCATCATTTCCAAAGGTTACGCTTCCTGATTTACTTTCACTTAGAGATAGAAACTTGCCTTTGTCTCCCGTCATGTGTTTGGAGCATCCACTGTCTATATACCAAGGGTTCATTTTTCTTTGAGCAGACAATACTAATCCACACTTGTTACTTTCCTTCTTCTTCCAAAACTTGACATTTTCAACAGGGGATTTCGAATCTAGTTCATAGTTCCTTAACCGACAGTCAATAGATTTATGTCCAAAGTTATGACAGGTGTAGCATTCAACCTCATTATTCAATAAGTCAAACCTGTTGTTGCAGTGTTGCCCACTTATTGACTGTTGATTATTTCTTGGCCTCCTTAGTTGTATGTGTCCAGACTTAATTTGGCAATTTGCAGTCCATGAAGAATTATTACTTGACTCTATCATTCTTTGTTGTGGGAAGTATTTATTTGTTTGAAAAATTAATTGCTCATGTCTAAGTCTTAAGGAACAATTTACAACTTTGTGACCAAAGTTAGAACAATAGAAACAATAGCCATAGAAAAATTCTTTGTACTTGGAAAATGGTTGTCTTCTTTGAGCAAATCAATTTCTTTCTTGTTGATGACGTCTTTCAACAGAGAAAGCATTGTTTCTTCGTTCTACAGATTCAATCCTGGAACCTTTTTCTTTACTCGTCCTGGGCGGCTGATTGTCTTCCTTTGTTTTTGCAGGTTTTTTTATTGTCATTGGTTGCACTTTTGACAAACTTGATGGGTTCTTCATTTGCTGGCTTCCCACTGCTTGATCCCTCTTCATAACCCAAACCAGTTTTCAGCTTTGGATTCCTTTGCTGATTCAGAATGGTGTCTAATCCTTCTGAGGCTTTGATACTTGACAGATTCTGATTATACAAGGCTTGAAACTTCTCCATTTCTTTCCTTGTTTTCACTACTTCTTGTTCTAATGATTCACATCTTGCCTTCTTTTCTGATAGTTGTTGTTTCATAATCTCTTCGATTTTCTTTGCCTCTTCCAATTCTACTTTTAGTAGGACAAGGTCTTCATTAGGTTCTTTACTGTCTTTCTCGAACTGTATCAACAATTGTCTTTGCTTTCTATTCTTGATTCTTAGTCTGTCAATCTCTTCCAATGAACTGATCAGTTCTCCTTCCATGTCAACCACAACTTCTTCTTCATTCACATCACTCCCTGTGCTATTATTGTCATAGTCCTCTTTGGCCATAAGTATGAATTCATTTAGTTTATCTTCAATAGATGAATTATTGTCTTCATCATTTGAAGGATCATCATCATTGTTTGCACAAAGACTTTTCTTCTTAAAGTTATTCTCTTTAAAGAAATTTCTGTGTTTGTATTTCTCCTCATCATCACAAGTTTGATCCTTTCCTTTGTGCGGACATTTATTTGCAAAATGACCTATCCTTCCACAGTTAAAGCATTTGAAAGGCAGTTTACCTTTGTATTTTCCTGATCCCTTCTTCAGTCTCTTCACAAATTTTTCTTCAATTTCATTGGGCTCGAAATCCTCATTCTTGTCTGCTTTAAATGATGCTTCTTTGGAGGTCGGTTTATCTTTAACTATTCTCATTTCATATGCAGTCAATGTTCCTAGAAGTTGGTCAAACTGCAATGTTTTTAGATCATTAAGTTCTTCTATAGCAGACACCTTCGGGTTGAACCTATCTGGGAGAGATCTCAAGATTTTCTGAACTAAAGAAGATTCCCCAATTGTTTCACCAAGTGCCTTCATTTCATTTACCATTTATTCTACTCTCAGAAAGTATTTTCCAACAGTTTCATCTTCCTTCATCTTCAGCTGTTCAAACTGTATTCTGTAGGTTTGAATCTTTTCATCCTTTACCTTCTCATTACCCTCATAATTTCTAATGAGTTTGCCCCACATTTCTTTGGTAGTGCCTAGGTGCATAACTTTTACGAATTTTGCGTCTGCAAGCCCACTCAAGATAACATTCATAGCCTTAACGTTGAAGATAAATTCTAGTTTGTCATCCTTATTAGCTAGCACAACTAGTTTTACATAACCAGTATCTACCACATCCCATACATCTGCACCTAAAGCCATTATGTAGGTTCTCATTCTAACTTTCTAGAAGGCAAAGTTTGTTCCATTGAACAAAGGGGCCTTATTGGTTGAATTTCCTTCATCACTTGACATGTTTAAGCTCTAGGATCTACCCTTAGATAAAAGGGGCTGGATTTGATACCAATTGTTGGACAACTGAGAGGGGGGGGGGGTGAATCAGTTGTTACCGTTCTTAAACAATTATGCTTCTTTTAAAATCTTTACTAGGCACTCAAAGATGATCACAATAATGCAGAGAAATAAACAAAGGCACATTCGGCATCAATCACATATATGAGAAAGACATAGACAGATAATTCCCGAGGAAACCCATACAGGGTAAAAACCTCCTTTTCTTTATATGATAAGTATTATCTACATTCTTTACATTATCATACATATGAGCACCAACTCATTGTGAGGCTACAACCTCTGGTTTTGCAAGCTGCAACTTGTTGAGAGCACCAACTCTCTATTTTCTCTAGCACCCACTAGAAGGAAGCACCAATCCCTTGGTTTCTCTAGCACCAACTAGAAGGAAGCACCAACTCCCTGGTTTCTCTAGAACCAACTAGAAGGAAGCACCAACTCCCTGGTTTCTCTAGCACCAACTAGAAGGAAGCACCAAATCCTTGTGTTCAAGCCCCCACTTGAACCTTTGAGGATACCAGTCCTCCCTAGCACCTCCCAACCACCCTGGTATATAAATTCCTTGTTGCTAAAACTTATTACAGTGATATAAAGTTATTCAATGGCTTACCAGCCTTGTCGTTGTTCTGTTACACTACTCTGTTCTGTCTGCATCAGTTTTTTCTGCACGCCCCTTACACTTTCTGTTCTTCTTCCTTTTATATTCTCTGCGCCATATCCCTTCAATGAAACCTTCCTCTACTGTGCATTTTTGCACCTACGCTCTACTTCCTTGCTCACACTTGAATTCTTCCCCACGACAACAACCCTAATCTCTTCTTTGTTCCACATTCTTATAGTCCCTGTGATCCTTGTGCATATAATATTTGCCATGCCTCTGCATGCTCACACCATGCCAAATTCCTCCACAACTTGAGTGCTCTGTCTGATCATCATCGTGACTCTTCAGCTTCTCTGTTCCTTTTCCACTCGTTCAACATCACTGTATGTTATACTGAGATTCCTCAGCCTCTCTGGCACTTTGAGACTCTTTGTCTTCTCTGTGATAGTCGAGCTCACCTTCTATGTTCCAGTTACAGGCCTCAATGCTCATCCAGCTGTCCATCGCCTCCATGAACATCTTCATCCCTCTTGAATATTCCCAGAGACTCTTCACCTCCTCTGTCAATCATCCCCAAGTGTCTTCGAGTCCTCTCGAAGAATCCATCTGTGGTTTCTGGCAGTTACACTGTGTCGTGTTACAGTAGCCATCCGATCTTGTTCAAATTCACCTACACCATTGGATTGATTCCAAGGGATCTTGCATTCATTTCATCATTTCGACAGTTCATCATTCGTGTGACCACGTGTCACGAGATTCCCAGTCGCGATCCCCGAAAATGAGCTTAGTTTCTCTAGATCTTTCCTCCATCTCTCGCTGATGTGACCAAGGGCTGTGATCATAGCCTTATGCATAAGGCGCTTTCACGATTTCGCATTTCATGAATCTGGAGATGAGGCATCTCGACTCTCCTTGTTGCGATCCACAAAACCCTGAAATGTTGTGGGATCAACGGTCCCGATCAACACTTGATCTAACGACTCAGATCATTTCGCGATTTCGCATTTCACGATTTCGACATTCTTGATGTTCGGTGTTCTTGTCAATACAAAGTCCCGATCCACGAAACTTCGAAATGGGGTTAGATCAATGGTACAGATCACATCTTGATCTGATGGCTACATAAGCCTGTGGTCACAACCCTTGGTCACAACATTCATTTTAGCATTTTGACAGTTCAACATTCGTGTGACCACGTGTCACGAGATTCCCAGTCGCGATCCCTGAAAATGAGCTTAGTTTCTCTAGCTCTTTCCTCCATCTCTCACTGATGTGACCAAGGGCTGTGACCATAGCCTTATGCATAAGGCGCTTTCGGGATTTCACATTTCGTGAATCTGGAGATGAGGCATCTCGACTCTCCATGTTGCGATCCCCGAATCCCTGAAATGCCATGGGATCAACGGTCCCGATCAACACTTGATATGACGGATCAGATCATTTTGTGATTTCACATTTCACGATTTCGACATTCTTGATGTTCAGTGTTCTTGTCACTACAAATTCCCGATCCACGAAACTCCGAAATGGGGTCGGATCAACGGTCCAGATCACATCTTGATCTGACGGTTGTGATTAAGTCGCGATTTCACATATCATGATTTCAGGATTCCTGTGGTTATTATTCTTTGACATCTCCAACTCTTGATCCATGAAACTTCGAAATGGACTGGGATCAACGGTCCAGATCAAACCTTGATCTGAGGGCTCATATTAAGTCACGATTCCGTATATCGCGATTTCAGGATTCTTGTGGTTATTATTCTTTGACATCTCCAACTCTCAATCCGTGAAACTCCAAAATGGACTGGGATCAACGGTCCAAATCAAACCTTGATCTGATGGCTCAGATTAAGTCACGATTCCGCATATCGCAATTTCGGGATTCTTGTGGTTATTATTCTTTGACATCTCCAACTCTCGATCCGTGAAACTCCGAAATGGACTGGGATCAATGGTCCAAATCAAACCTTGATCTGACGGCTCAGATAAAGTCATGATTTCACATATCGTGATTTCAAAAGGCTAGGGAACCCTGTTCCTTTGACTCTCCAGTCAACGAACTGACGATCTTTCCCCATGTGTCCTGCCTGATGATGGACGGTCCTCCTTCTTTCGTGATTTTGTGAGCCCGCTACTCCTTGCACTTTAAAGAACGTGCGGGTTCTCCTTGATCCGACGATGGTCCAATCCCGTGCTTGGATATAATTTCTAAGATCTATCCTCCTCTTCAGCGCGCTCTTCTTGTCTACATTGAGATTTGAGAGCCATCAGGAATTCTGAATTGTTGATCCAACGATCACGGTTGCTGCTCTTCCCCGATTATCACTGCGCTGCTGATCATCATTGCTGTACTCAAGCAATCATCGTTGTTGTACTTTCCATCAATGACAAGCATACGTTGCCTGTAAAACATGCCAACAAATTTCCACAAGAATATTAGTAGAAGTGATTTTGTATTTAACAATGGTATATAATTGTTAGATCAGGAGAATCCAGGAAATACATTAATTGTATTAAAATTTCTACATGGTATCAGAGTGCAGAAGATTGCAGAAGCTGAGTTTGTGATTGGATAGAATTCAAATTTGTAGAAAGACTTTCTTGGTGCTACAGCTAATTCAAGATCAAAATAGCTTTCAATGCATCGAGGTTAGAGTATGCACTCGAGGGAAGCTCGAACTACATTTCTTGGAAGGACAGGATGGAGGCAGTACTCAAAGACAATGGCTTGAAGGAATTCATTGACAAATATGTTCCTAAGCTGGATGCGACAGACACTGCAAATATTGATGCATGGAAAAAGAAGGTGGAAAAGGTGAGGAGGATCTTGTTGGAGGGAGTAAGAGACCACATTGTCTCAAGCCTCCATAGGAAAGACACACCATATGCAATGTGGAATACTTTGACGGATGTATTCCAAAAAAACAACGACCATTGGAAATTGGTGCTCAAAGATAAAATTAGGAAGATCAATATGGAGAAGGGCGAATCCATTCAAAAATATCTCACGAAGTTTGTCCAATGTCAAGATGAGCTAGGGAGTGTGGGTATAACAATCGTTGATGATGATTTGGTGAGCATGGCTCTCCTAGGAATTCCCAAGAGTTGGCACAGTTATCAAGACTTTGTCAGTGGAAGGGAAAAATTTCCAGATTGGGAATGACTATGGTCAGATCTAGTGCAGGAGGAGTTCAGGTAGAACACCAAAGATGGATCTTCATCAAAGAATGATGATGAAGAGGACTGTTCTTTGGCTTCCAAGGCAAGGAAAGGGAAGGGGAATAAATTCCATTCAAAATCTGAGTCTAAAGTCAAGAAGATGGATTTGTCCAAAGTGAAGTGTTTTCACTGTCACGGACATAGGAATCTTGCTACTAACTGCCCGCAGAAGAAGAATAACAAGAAGGTTGTTGGAGATGCAACTGGTAAGGCCCTTGCCTCATAATTTGAACTTGACTTCTCTTTGATCACATGCATGGAATCAAGTGCATTGGGATTGGTGTGGTATTTTGATAGTGACGCTTCCTTCCACATGACGGGAGATAAGGATTTTTTCAGTGAATTGGAGGAGAGAGATCTCAAAATGCATATAGATATGGGAGACGATGGAAAATGTAGTGCAACTGGCATTGGTACCATTTCCTTTCAGAGGGAGTCAAGTAAACCATTTCAATTGAAAAATGTTATGCATGTTTTAGGTCTGAAGAAAAACCTGGTCTCAGTCGCAATGTTGGAGGACAGAGGCTATGACGTTGTTTTCAGTGGTGGAAAATCTTTTCTACGACATAAAACAACGGGTCAAGTCAAGAGGATAGGGATTTGAGTTAAGAATATCTACATGCTGGAGGTAGATGGTTGCACTGCCATGATGGGTAAGGAAAAAAAAATGGTGAGCTGGGACGAGGGTGAATTATGGCACAAGCAATTGGGCCATCTTTATCATGGAGCCTTGAAGATCATGCAGCAAATATCTACTGGACTTCCAATGGGAACACTTGTTTAGTTAGATCAGTGCAAGGGTTGTACCATGGGGAAGTATTCAAAGTCCACCTTTCATGAAAAGGAGAACCGTGCTTCGGTGATCCTGGAGAGAATTCACACAGACGTGTGTGGACCATTCTCGGTTACTTCAACAGAAAAACATAGGTATTATGTTATTTTTGTTGATGAATTTTCATGTAAATGTTGGATCTTCTTCATGCAGAAGAAGGATCAAACATTCTCAAAGTTCAGTGAGTTTAAAGAATTGGTGGAGAAAGAGTCGGGAAAGCAAGTGAAGCCTCTAAGGGGTGATAATGGTGGAGAATACATCTCTAATGAATTCAAAGACTTCTATAGTAAAGAAGGAATTCGAAGAGAACTCATAGTGCCTCATAACCCACAACAAAATGGGACCGTGGAGAGGAATAACAAAATGATCGTGGGTGCAACATGAGCGATGTTTCATGATCAGGGCCTACCAATGCATTTGTGGTCGAAAGCATGCAATACTAGAGTTTATGTGCAAAACCGTTGTCCTCATAGAGTACTTGGAATGAGTACACCTGAAGAATCTTTCACTGGTAAGAAACTTGATGTTTCTCATTTTAATATTTTTGTCTCATCTATTTATGTGCATGTGACCAAGGACACACAGACACCCCAGACACCCCATAATTGTCACACAGACACCCCAGACACCCCAAACACCCCATAATGTGGCACACACAGACACCCCATAATTTTCGTGTGTATTTTCCTAACAGTAAGATCATTGTTATGGGATGGGATATAAAATTTGATGAGGGCAAATCCATGCGGTTGTCGCTTGAGAGGGAGCTAGAATTGCATGTAGAAGAGGAATTGCTGGTTCCCAAAGATGAGTCTCAAGATGTGGATCAACCACATGAGGAGGTTCATGGAGTGGAGGAAACCACTCATGCAGAGCCATCCATCAGAAATGGCAGAAATCACACCACAAAAGTTGACATATTGAGACTAGATGCTGCACAGAATGTAGGAGCCCCTACTTCACATCACAGACAGAGACAGTCTCCTGATCAATTTTCTAGATACATGGATCTCATGAGAAAATGTATTGTTACTGAACCATCCTCCTTTCAGAAAGAAGTGAAGGATCCCACTTGGGTTGATGCTATGGTGGAGGAGTATGACTCCATTGTCAAAAAAAGTGCATGGGAAATTGTCCCAAGACCGATCGACAAATCAGTGGTAGGGTCGAGATGGATCTACAAGGTAAAGAAAGCTACTGATGGGAGTGTTGAGAAATAAAAGGCCAGGTTTGTGGCTCGAGTCTTCTCACAGATCGAGGGGATAGATTATGATGAGACCTTTTCACCTATCACAAGGTACTCTTCCATAAGATCCATCCTTGTACTCTCAGCGCAGATGGGCTGGCACATTCATCAGATGGATGTAAAAACTGTGTTTCTCAATGGGATCATTGAGAAAGAAGTGTACATTGAACAACCAAAAGGTTTTGAGACTTTTAACAAAGATTCACATGTGTGTAGACTCAAGAGAGCAGAGAGCACTATATGGGCTGAAGCAAGCACCCCGTGGTTGGTACACTTGGATAGATAACTATTTCACCTGATTGGGATTCACCAAAAGTGAAGTAGATGCAAACCTATACCAAAGTTTGGTGGAGGGTAAGCTCTTAATCATTGTTCTTTATGTTGATTATTTAATACTGACTGGTGATGAGGAACTGATACACTCATTCAAGGATGACCTTGCAAAGGAGTTCAAGATGAAGGATTTGGGCCTTCTTCATTATTTCCTTGGATTGGAAATATGTCAGCGATATGGTGAAATTTTTGTGTCTCAAGGAAAGTATGCAAGGGAGATACTGGGTAAGTTTCACATGGAGGGATGAAAACCCATGGATACTCCTCTTGCAGGAAACTGGAGGAAAAGGGATGCTACTTCTGGAGAGGTAGTGGATGCTACTGTCTATCGACAATTAGTAGGTTCGCTAATGTATTTAGTGAACATGAGACCAGACATTTGTTATGCGGTTAACCAACTAAGTCAAGCGATGGTTAAGCCTAACAAACTCTTTTGGAAGGCTGGTAAGCATGTCCTGAGATATCTGAAGGGCACATCTGAGTATGGATTATGGTACAAATAGACGGATGAGGTGAAGTTGCATGGCTTCACGGATGTGGATTGGGCAGAAAACCCAACATACAGAAAGAGCACATTAGGGGGGGTATTTAGTATCAGATCTATAGTTGTTTCTTGGTATAGTAGGAAACAAAGATCCGTGGCACTTAGTTTAGCGGAAGTAGAATACATGCCAGCGAGTCAAGATGCATGTGAGGCTATCTGGATGAGAAAGATCTTGGTTGGTTTGTTTGGTTCTCATTTAGATCCGACAATGATTCATTGTGATAATCAGAGTTGCATTAAACTCTTGATTAATCATGTGTTTCATGATAGATATAAGCATATAGATATCTGGTATCATTGTTTCAGGATTAATCCGTAAGTACGGACACAAACCGATCTCCCTAGATCCACCAGGATATAGAACAAAATAGGACAGAACATGACGCCTTCCTTAAGTTTTAGATATTGAATTTACTAACTAAAGAGGGATGAGTGACATACCATTTAAATGTCGCTTCCTCTCGCTATCACCATCCTAGCTCCGTTCCAACGCTCATAAAATGATGATCCTGCAAAAGAATGAAACCAACCAAAGTGATAGCAATAACATAAACTCAATATAAACCTATGTATGTGATCAAGGAATCATACAATAAAACAGAACAAGCTTTATAGGAAAGAATCATATTACTGTATCATATTAAATGTGAAAGAGAGATTACAACCATGGCCTTGATGTCATAAGATCCCTTCCAACTGTCCTTCGTTCCCCACACACTTTCACTCCAAGAATTCTGAGAGAATAGATATGATGATATTCACAATCTATCTTGACAAAAAAAATCTCAAAGCCACTCTAACCAAGCCAAAGCTAACAATCTCAAGAACCAACAAAGCTAACCCAAGCTCAAGCTAACTTTCTCCATGAGAACACCTCCCCTTTTATAAGCTAAAGAAGATAAGGTGAGGAGGTTAGGATGATCCCACTAAATCATGAAAGAGAGTAAGATCCAAACCATTCAGATGCCACCTCACCATAGAAGCTTCTCCTTCTAGAAGATTTGCGAAAACGCTCATTTTTCCCACATGCTGGAATTATCGCACCCTAGCTATAGAGAAACCTGTGAACACCTCGCACTCTGGCTATAGTGCAACCTGTGAGAATGGGTCATTCTTGCACCCTGCCTATATAGCAACCTGCAAACTTCCCTTTTTATAAGGTTTTTACATAGGAAAAAGCAATTTCTTTTCTCAGGAAGAGTTCTTCTCCCTTCTCTCTTTAGGAACTCAGGCCACTGACCCCTCTGAAGGCAACAGATAGGTTTACATAATTAATGATCATAGGGATGACGAAAATAATGTGTAACAGAGAGCCCCCCAAAGTATGAAGTTATAACAGAGTGATAGCTGAAATACTTTGTCGAGTGTGTGTAGGGAACAAGGAACAGTCGGTCGAAAACCTGCCAACAAACAAGGAAATACAGTACAATAATATATCATCACTGAGGTAGGCATTTCCATACTCAGAATACAAATGACTCAAAGAATAAATTCCGACATGCAAAGATCCATGTCAAGTAAGACAGGTCATGGCCACCAAACATACACTGTGGATCCATGCCAATATGAATCAAATCTGAACATAGCCACCAAAAATACAATGTGGATCTATGCAACAGTACACTGAATATACTCCAACGCAACCTGGATCTGTCAGAAAATATCCAGGGTCTTCATCTCCACCACTCTATAGTACGAATCTAACCATGTGAATACATGTGTTGAAGTTGAACATGGT